>VDFB02351377.1:0-45556 GCA_007258455.2 Sequoia sempervirens
TGCATTAACTCTCTTGAACATCTCCAAGATTACATAAAAAAATTAGAACAAAAAAATAGCTTGCATGTCATTCCTCGAACGTTTCATAAGGGTGATTTTTTCCTTTCTGAGAATCAACGTAATACTAATGTTGTCAATGAAGACAGATAAATTCAGCCCTAATTGGTTAGGACCTTACATAGTTGATACCAATTATGGGTTTGGTGCTTATGTCTTAATGGAGCTTGATAGAACACCCCTTAAGGAACCTATTAATGCCACGCATTTGCATCGGTATTACCTCTAACCTCTTTGAATAGTATGATTGTTAAAGAAATGTTGTTTAAAGTTATTTGATGTCATTCTAAATAACTTTCACATTGCTTCATTCTTGGCAACTCATCTTGTGTTTGTCTTGAGCACTAAGGTAATTATTTAAGTACATTTTATAATTACTTTAGGATTCATACTATTCACCCTTGTGTTATGTTAAGTTAGATCCTTATATGATTTATAGGTGTATTTAATTTAACATATTCTCTAATCAACAATGTCGTATCTACACTAAAACTGAAATATGTTTTAAACTAGATCACATTAATCGTGTTAAATCATGTAGACATTAATTAAATAATTTTATAAGTCATTTAATTAATCACATTGCATTTAACATCCACACAAAGAGACACATCATAATAACAAAAAACGTGCATGTCTATATATATATCAAAGTTTTATATACAACTCAATATCATATACAAAATCACCAAGGTCTGTGAGAGCTAGACCCCTCGGGCTCTAGTGCTTGAGATCCGGTCCTTGGATGATGTGAGATGGTCATGTGTGATCATGACCACAAACTACCAAGTCTAAGTGCATACTCTAGACCCTATACTCGACCAACAACCACAAGACACTCCTCTTCCATCTGATCCCTCTTCGCTCGTACCTATGCTAGCTTTGCATGTAATCTCACAATCTTTGCTGAGGTCTGTGATCTTTGTCCTACACTCTCAGCTCAATGGAGTCATCTCCTCACACTCTTGTACACTGCCCATAGCCTTGCAAAAGGTCTGAATGACTCTAACTCCTCCACAATCGGTGGGGGCATGTAGTCAGGATCCATCTCCTCCTCATTGATGGATGCAGGCACTATCTCTGCGGTAGCCTGACGTTAGAACTCTTGCCAGTCTCTCATTGCTCCTATAAGATAGAAAAGTTACACAATCAATACACATCATCATGATACATGTATATAAAACAAAACATAAATATACTCAAGTACATGCGTAAAATCAAAAATATCATCACTTATGTTGTCAGAAGCATGAGGAATATCAACCTCATCCTCTCTGAGGGGGCATGGAGGAAGTGCTAGCCTCTCTCTAACTTTGGGTGTCAATGTATGTCGTAGCTACTACACATGATCTAGTCCTATAAGTGTGTGCGAACTCTCCATGCTTGACCTAATCCTCAGCTGCTACCTCATCCCCCTCACTTAGAGGTGGCTCCTCATAATACTCATCCTCCTCATAATCCTCCTCCTCCTCCTCCTCTCTTCCATCCTGGTCCTCATAGTCAGGATCGGCCTCTAAATCATACTCGCCATCGATAACATCATTAAATATATCTGATGGCCTATATTGTACATCCTTTGCTCTATCCTTTGGCTCATCTATCTCATCTAGTGCTAGTCCTGCATCACCTATAGGGAAATCCATGGGGAACACATGAGTTGTTCATGTCACTGACCACCACTCCTCGTTCTCATTTGTGCTACCAACATGATCAGTGTCGGATGCTACTAGTTAGTTGTGATCTTAATCATCAGAATCACTCTCACGAACATGATCTTTGGTAAGTTGAACAATATCACCTAGCCTACGGGCACTCCGCACTAATCGCCTAATGAAGGGGCATGCCCTAATGGTGTCTGCACCTGTCCAAACTATTGCATGACTCGCCCATAATAGAAAGGTCGTACAACATAGTAATGCCTCCCAGCTAAGTACTTGTCCATATGCATCCTCTGTAGCTATCTTGTGGGATCTGGCCATTGTACAGTGAGTAGATAGGGTCTCCATAAGATCTTGTCCTCCTCTAGCCAGTCAAACCTCACCCTCCAAAAGTGTAAATCCTCATACTGCCATAGGCATCACAACGGATAGCAAAATGCTCATGGATATCCTATAGCTATAGCACAAGGGAACTTGACAAGCTTAGTGCATGTGATATGCTCAAGGCACCACACCTGCAAATGCATGCAATGCACCATATTTTTGATCTCTTGAAATACAAATCTTCCAAGATCATAATATAAGTGTGCTAGAATGCAATGGCCCCAAGCATAAATTGTCTTGTGCTCATACATCCCTCGAATCAAATGTACCAATCCTCCATCTAAGTGTGTCACTCGTCCATTTGGATTGAGAATGAGAGCCACTGTGTGCATCATAATCCATCAAACAATAGGAGCTCGTGAATATAGAAGCATGGGGAGCTTGATTCGCACTCTAACACGATCATTGTGAATAGGCCCACCCAGGCAAGACTGCATATCCCTCTTCTTCTCGCAGAATGACTGATCCCCTTGGAAATATACTTGCTCTCCATGAATAGGAACTTGGAGAATGCAGTGTACATCCTCGAGAGTGATGGTCATCTCCCCAATGGGAAGATGAAATGTACAAGTATCAATGTCCCAACGCTTGCACAGGTCCATAAGCATGGCATCATGGTATCTCATCGGTGGCATAAGATATTCCCAATAGATACCTACTGATTGTAAATGCTCTATCTCTACTGCCAATAGCACTGGAGCATGATCTCTCATAAATGTCAGCTACCTCCCCCTAGCCGCTATCACAATCGGGCAGGGACCCATCAAAATCATCACAAAATGCTCTAAAATTCATCTAATTTATTCCAGGTACACACATATCATGTGAGAAACCGGTGCTAAAGTAAGCTAATAGATTGCTTTCCCTTTAATAGCCTAGACACTTTAGAACCCTTTTTAGGACATTTCAGAAGAAACAAGACCTTTTGTGAACAAAAGAGAACCTCTCTGAAAAAGAATGGGACCTTTGCAAAAGCGGGACTTCTCGCGAACTTTTTTTACCAAAGATCCTAAATTAACCTATCCATGCATTAAAATCATTAAATTATTACAAAAATCACAATGCGAAATTTGTAGAATCGACTCACCTCATAATACAAATAGCCATGTGCCACTTGCTCCCAAAGATCATCCAGTTGTGAAGGTGTGTAATCCCATATACTAGGCATTTTTCTTGTCTCACTCATCCTCTAAAGCTACCAGGAATTAAAATAAATTTTAGAAAGTGACAATTTACTCCCCTTTACCTCTTTTTAATCCGTTTCATCTCTCTTGTATTAAAAATGGGGTTTATCATCTTTTTCTTCAAAAACAACATAATGAGTGCTAGGGTAATCCATTTTTGACACTATTTGATGCATTGGAATCATGATTCCACACTCGACATCATCAATCATCTATCGTTATGTGGCATGGTACTGGGAAATTCCCAATGATATGATGTTTCTTATTTGACGTGGCTAGATTTCTACCTTGATTCCACCTCTGTAAAGCAGAGTGGAGCAGGAATAGGGGGCATGCATCACCCTCAAACTAGATTTCTAGAGTTAGACACAAAATTTGTGTACAATTAGCTCGTGTGTTGTAGGATGTGATTCCTAATGTTGTGTGGTTTTGTGAAGGCTGCTAGGGCTTACGTTCTCAGATCTTTTGTCTGTATCACTTTTATGCTTAATAAAGCACGTGCAAGTCCTTCGACACATATGCACATAAGGAGTCGCTATGAGCTAGGAGCTAAATGTGTGAAAGTGGATCACTCTTGAGAAAAGAGACATTTCATGTCTGGGCAATTAGACCTAATTTTGAGTACCTCTGCATTATTCATCCTTCAAAATAACATTTATAGGCCCCTAACACCCATTATTTTTCATCTAGAGGCTCGTTTGACCTGAGAAATCACTTAAAACCTGAAAAACAACACTTAATTCTTTCATATCCCGAAAACCCACCTTAAAAAATTAGTAGTGGGACCCATAATGAGTCCCCTCTGGTGGGACTTGATGGAGCTTCCAAAATTTCTGTAATCTATGGAATTCCCATGGACTGCAAATTAAACCCTCATCCTCATGGTTAGGGAAGGTCAAGTGTATTTGAAAATCCTTGGTTTAATTTAAATTGTTGACTTGGTTGCACGATTTTGGTAGCTCGAAGTCATCACTGACCATGCATATGCATCATCACCGGTACTGGTTGAGAGCATCAATCACTGGCCCGGCCCGGTGACTTTAGCTATTTCCTAAAGTCGGGTTTTAATTTTCCCCAGTGACTTAAGCTTAAGTCATTCACCTAGGAGGGTCATGTCACCGTTGGCCTAACAATGGCCCTTTATTAAATGCTAACCTTGTCATGTGTGCAGGCTTTGAGATTCGAGACTATGGGAAATGATCTTGGTCGTACCCCGCCAGCTCGCAGGTGATAAATGTCGACCGGTTATACAGTGAGAGGGCAGCGAGATCAGGATGTGTGTCTTCGTATGGACGTGGGGCTTAGTCTCCACTATCTCGCTTATTTCCCGTGGTTTTGAACTGACAAAAAATGATTAGATCGGGGGATGCAATTTGAACCATTCCTCACTAGCTCGTGGGGAGAAAATGAACGCCTATTAGAAGCTGCAAGATCAGCGAGATCCCAACACATGGAATAGTCCACCCAACCTAGAAGGTAGATGAGACCCACCGATGGGTAAGTTATTACTTGACTTGGCTCCATGCCATTGGCTGGAGATAAATGGACCAAGTATTGCTAGAATTCAAATCCAGTCAACCCGATGTGAGTTGTGTGATCTCCCATCTCATCACAAGATTGACAATAGATATTTAAAATTGGCAAATAGACACGTGATAGTCATTTCTTTCTACATCCAATGTTCATTAATGACATACTCCTTATAGGAGTGATCAAATTGATATTCATGCATGTGGAGACTTAATTGTTGGCAATCATGAAGTATGATCCACAAATTTCCATACACTTGGGAAATAAACATCGACAATACACATGCCAACAAATTTCCCAGCTTGCACATGTGTCTGCATCAAAGCATTGATGATTGTTGTCATCCTATTGCTCAATAAATACAGCTCGAGAGTTGCCATTTTCACCATTGTAGTTAGCTGTTAGGTCTTTTGAGTACATGCAAAAAGCTGAGGTGACAAGCGTAGTTTCTTTTAATATCAAAATGAGTAAGGTTGGAACTCCATCTATCCTGACGTGGAGGTCTGTTAGACTCAATTTGAAAAAGTCTTACTAGGTAGACCTGAAGCTTACACAAAGTGCTTGTAACAACTCCATGGTGAGGAATCTTCACCTATGATTACCAGATGCTACCATCGACTAAAAGGCTAGGCTATGAGCTCAGAGGTAATGGGAATGAAAGGGAAGGAAGTTGTTGGGTCGTCCAAAAAAATGCAGACAAAAATTAGGTATGGTCATGGCTCATTCAAATGACAAAACTCTCCCATTGATGTTACTGATAGGTCACATGATAGTGAAACAAAGAAAAACTCTAGTTACCGTCGGTACCTTGATACCTTAGGCCAAGATCTATCTCCTAAGGAAAAGGTGTTATTTATTCCTCCTTTGGCTATCAGGACTCCGAGTGGGTGAGATGTTGTTGTGACGAAAAAGGACAAAGTCAAGGAAGGAGTTTAAGTTTCATCTCCAACCCTTGATATGACACAAAGTGGGAATGTGTACCATGGTGTGTGTGTTGCTAGTGGAGGGTATATTAGTTGATTAAAAGGGTGGTGGCGAAGTCAAATTTTTGTGTTGACTGATATTTTTTGTTGTGGTTATTTTCTCTCTGCGTGTGTGGTTGCTTTTTGGGGTTTTGGATGCTGACTATGTGCCCTTGTGGTAGATTAAATGTCAGTCTTGTTGCTTACATGGTAGTCGAAGAAATTTTTGTGGTACTTTATTTCTCCTTATGGCAGTTGTGGCAAGTATGGTTTCCCCATTCCAACAGAATCATCATGTGGGGAATTTTGAAATGTAGTTGAAATTCGATGTTAAATGAAATTTTGTAATGTAATTGCATTTTGAACTAGAAGCTTGTTAGCTCCCTTGTTCTATAAAAAGGAATTCAAGGCTCATTTGTAGGGGTTCTAACTTTTTGAGTCTTCTTGAGTCTAGTATGTAAAAGGGTAGAAAATAGAAGAATACCAGAAAATAGGGTAGTCAATTGTCTTGGTTTTGAACTCTGCATATGAAAATCTTAAAGAGTTTTGTAGAAATTACTGATATCGAAATTAAATTACATACATAGTTCATTTACTCTTCTCTGTAAACCATTTTGCAAGTTTTGAATGTAATATCAAGTATATTTGGTTCATCTTTGAATGTTTCATTTGAATGCATGCCTTCATTTTTTCCTTGGTTCAATGAATCAACTAAATGTTTAAATGAGGCCATGAATTTTTAATGATTTATTAAGAATTTGGTAAGAAGTGATGAATTATGTGTAGAGAGTTTCCATAATGCAAGTCCTTGTGGAAATAGTCCATAATTATCAGATTTAAAGAACTTTTGCATGACAGGTTGTAAGATGCATGAATCCATTACCCAATTGATGAAGACACTGGCCTATTTTTCATGGTATTTTCCTTTTGAATGATAATATTATATTGGACTATCAATTCAAGGTTAGAATACAAATCTTTTAAAATTTATCTAAAATGAGAGATGTATGTGAGATATTTTCCCTATTCTTGGTAAATTGATAGATATTTGTTTGAAGATTAGCCAACCTTTGAGTGAATTATGTTGTTTACCCCTTATAGGAACAAATCTGTGATTTTCTATGTCAGTTATTGAGATAGTCAAATAAAATATGAAAGGAACACCCTCCTAGGTCCCACAGAGCCTAAAGTGTAGAAGGTTTCACTCTTTGACTAAACCTTGTTAGTTGTCCATTCATTTTGAAAGTATTGATCATGGGAGTTGGCTACTCTTTAGAGATTCCTTAGGTGTAGTGGAAAAACACCAATAGGACCCATTGTCCAAGGGTGGCGAATGAGTCCCTTTTAAGGGAAAATTAAATTTTGAGCGGGAATTTAATTAATTCAAATTATTTTTTTGGTGAATGTCAGCCTCTTAGGTCCAAATAACTAGAAAATTAGGTTTTTTTTCTTATAAATACTCATTTCTAATCATTTTACACATCCTTTTAGTCATTTTACAAAAGCAAATTCTAAATTCAAGTCTTCTACAACAAGTATCATTAGTAAAGTTGAAGCTTTAGGGCAACAAAATAGGGTTTTTGTAGGTCTTGAAGCTCACTTTTTGGATCAAATTTCAACATAGAAAAGGTTTGATGATGGATGCCTATGGTGAATCATGGAGAAATCTAGGTTGAGGAGATGCAACTAGCCATCAAATCACACCTAAAGACTTATTTTCAAAGTGATTCCATCTTCCATTGCTTCTCTATCTTGAGATTAAAGTTTATATTTCATTTACATCATATTTGCATGTTATTTTATCTCCAATTTTTATGTGTTTTGAGATTTCTAGGGTTGATATCTTGCATCATTCAAATCACATTTGTATTTCTTACTCTTGCACAATAGAATAGAGTTTTTTTCATGCTTCAGACTTTCTTAGTCTTTAACACATCTAAGGCTAGGGTTTTATACAATTTTTTCTCCATTCAAGGTTTAATTACCTAATTAGGGGTTTGACCAAGGAAAACCCCCCATTATAAAAACAATTTTAAGTTGTTTTGCAAGAAATTTTCAAGATACTGATTCGGGTTTCCTTCAAAAATTCTTGTACAAGTGTCAAGGTACAAAAAAGAGATTTGAAATCACAGAAATTTGAAAGTGGACTAATTCTCCATGCATGGAAAATGAGTCCTTATTGAGGTTCCATTTTGAGTTAGATGCAGATATAGACACCCAATTGATAGAAAATAGCTTATGTGTAGAAAAACCCTGACCTGGGATTGATTCGGCCAAGGTGGTCAATGAGTCCCAATCAGCTCAAAATTAGGTCTTGTCAGATTTCTATATTTCTTTTCAATCTTCTTCACTTTCTTAGGTGCACACATTCTAAGATTTTACTTTATGTTTAGTTTAATTTGCATTTCCATTCATCATTTTAAGCTTTTTTTGCGAACATCGCTGTGTTTCCAAACATTGCATGTATCTTAAGTTTTGCATTCACAATCAGACAAAAAGTTCATTTAGTTGCACTTAGATCATCTCATTTAGTCTTAATTACATCATGCATTGCATAATTTGAGTGAACCTAGTTAGATATTTTTAGTGGGGTTTATCTCTCTCCTTTTAGGTGAAACATCCTAAGAGTGCAAGAGTAGCCTATAAGCCCTACCCAAAAATCTACAGTTCAGTGTAGACATTTGCATTTTGGCCCCAAGTTCCTCTCCTTTTATGTGAAAAATCCTAGAAGAGTTAGAGGCAACTTAGGGTAATCCAAAATCATTATCCACAACTTGAATATATGAGGGTCCTTAGTGAGTCTTCCATTTTCCAACTAGAGCTTGGAAATGCAATTCCTTTGTCTCTAGATTTTACTAGATGAAAAAACATCATATTCTTGTAGATCCCTCCTAAATCCTTTTCATTCTATATTTGTAGTTCCAATAGATCTCTTAATGGTAAATATCATCAAGGCTAGAAGAGACCTATTTTTCTTCTTCAATGATAGAGTCCAAATTGTTATTATCTGAGAGAAAAGACTAAATCTCTATCATTCTATTCTCCATAGTAGCCTTTTCTTTAAACAATGTTTTGAAGTCTTAGTGGTTCAACTCTATGAGTCTAAGCTTAAGATCCTTTTTGAGTCATAAGGTGATAAATTTTTCCAACAAGAAGAAATAATTTGGCCAAAATTAGGATGAGTTAACCATATTTTCTCTAGTCTAAAATGAAAGCTTCTAGGAAAATTATCAATGTCAATGGTAAGGGAAATCATCAGGATCAATGGTCAAGGAAATTGTCTAATGATTTTGAGCCTCTCTTAATCAATATCTTGAAGTTACAAACAAATTTATTATCTAATGAAGAGGTAGTAGCAAAGAAACAATCAATCCTATCCATATTTCATCTCTTCCCTTTCTTCTATTAGTTCAGGTGAACCAACCTTTTTTAGGATGAATATCCTAGAAGGCATAATATATAAGGAGAAGGTAACCTTTTCTTTTCAAGAGGTGAAGAGTACCCATCTTGCTATTCCAAGGAATCAAGTCTGGCATTTAAATATCCTATAATAATCCATTTAGTTTTTTCATCCTTTTGGGAATATCTTCGATTTGGACCCAACAATGAATCTTGTTTTGAGTGTATTGTGGATGACAGACATTAATGAGGGAGAAACACAAATTACAAGCTAGAACACAAGTTGGTCTGGTACGGCAATAATATATAGAAAGCATTTCCTAAATATTGATTTTTTGCTTATTCTAGATAATAGCTAAGCCACTAGTTGAACCTCTAGAAGTTTTATGCACACATCCTTATTTTACTTGAAAGAGGAGAAAATTTTGGAAAACCTAATTTGAGTGGATCTTAGTTTCTTGGATTAACAAGATATGTTGATTAAATTTCTCCAAGAATCTCTAGAGAAGCCTCTTCATGGAGGATTTCAATCCTTGAATATTTCAAGAGATCATTAGGATTGGGTAACCTTTGATCTCTTGGTGCTCACTAAGCCATTTTCTAGTTGAGATTGGTTCCCACCATCTGCTATAGTTGCAGCTCATAAGGTAATATATCTATTGGGTCTTCCCACCTTAGATTGTCCAAAGTCTATGCTTCTTTTTGCAGATCGCTTTTGTCTGGTAGCCTAGATTGAATCCTCTAGTTTTGAACTAGGTTCTTCTTCAAGATCTAAGTGATGGTCAATATTTTCTTGATCCTTACTTTTAAAGGTAATACTAGGGTGGTTGAGCCTATTATTTGTACTCTTCAGATATAGAGAATCTTTTCCAACTTCTTTTTCATCAACTAAGTTTTTCAAATCTCCTTTGAATTTGAAGGCCTTTAATAGGTCCTCCTAGCCTTCAAATCTACTCTTGAAGTTGTATCTCCTTAACTATCAACATTCCCTCTCGTGAAGACGTTTTCTATTTAGCAACCATTTTTTGTAATAGCAAGATTCCTATTCCTAACAGTGTTTTTCTTTTTGGATTTAATAAAATTCTTTTGGTATTTCTCTAGGATCTTCTTGATTCTAAAGAATCTATGTTTTCCCAAGAAGACTTGGGAATTCCTTAATAAGATGTCCATTCTTGTGAAAATCACAACATCTAAACAACAAAATTTTATTATCTAGAGATTGGATCCACTCCACCTCTCCAACCTTGAAGGTAATCCTTTTTAAGTGGAATAGTGAGATCTAGCTTTACACAAATTCTGGCATAAAGTAAATCTTACCATGGAATGGCCTAGAGAATTTAATAGCTAATCCCAACAATTTGGAAATTATTTCATAAACATATAAGGATAAAAACTCCTAAGGTAGGGTATAAATCCAAATCCACATTGGTGTCATCATGTGAATTTCCTCATATGGTTTGAAACCCACATGCCAGTGCTTCATGAAGAGCCTAATGTTTTGAAAAAAGAATGGACCTCTACCAAAAACCATAGCCATTTTAGATTCATTAATGATTATAGCAATAAATATTCTCTAGCACAAGCACAAAGCTCATAGTCTCCATTTATTTTCTAATTCTTGCAGGCCCACGAGTACAGGTCTTTGAGAGATGGTTGCATGCCAAGGAATTTGTAAATCAAGCTTCCACCATTTGGGGTAGACACATTATAAATAGAGAGTCCTCTAGAGCTAGCATGCATTGATTTGAACTATTTATAGGTTGGTTGATCTTGGTCTCTCCTAGCAATGCATCAATTTCCTTATCATGAACCAAGGATCCAAATCCTATAAGCAAATTTCTAAAAGAACAAGGGAGGATAGATTCCGCACCATCCCCACCCTACCTAGACTTGTTGAGGTTAACTCAAAAGAAAGGGAAGAATCAAGAACTAGGAGCAACAAAGAGAGAGGATAGAAGAAAAAACTCAAAAAACCCTAGCAAAGCTCATTCCTCATTTAGGGATTGTATTTTCAACATTATCAATCAAAGTTATGGAGATTTTTCAATATATATTTGACAAAATGTAGTTTGAAGCCTCTTAAAAATATATCTTTATTGATCATCCCAGAAAGCAACTTTAACTCTAAGGTATAATGTAATTTTTTTTAAAGATGTATGTACTTAAGATAATCATTAAATAGAGTGACCACCATCATCCTAAAGATATGACTTGCATCTGACCCAACATGTCCATTAACTGTTTGGTTTCTCATCAACAGGATTGTACATATAAGGACCACATATACTTGTAACAATTCATTGAAAAATATTGAATCCTTGTTGGATGAAGCCACACAATAAGTAGATCCTTGTTGGACAAAGATACTGATGAAAATCCTAATGTATGGTAGATGAATATGATCTTGAAGATAAGGATGTCATGACCATAGCATCTAGCTCAAAATGTAGGTTTGATAAGGGAGATTGTACCTAAAGATGTTGGGTGCAAGTTCCAAGAAATATTTGGTAGAATAAGAATATATTGAATGTGGCTTCTAATTTGAAGGAAGCTATATTTTTGTATGATGTGTTGTCTTGTGGCTTCTAAGCAAAAAATTGTTATAATTTCGGTGGTGCATTGTCTAATGTTGTCATATGGCTTCTAAGTTGAAAGGTGTTATGGTTTTATGGTTCATTCCACCATGTCATAAGGTGATAAATTTATTGGTATGTTACCCTATACTTAGCTGACAAGATTTTGTTACAATTTACCAAACAATGAATAAACAATAAATCCGCCAAGGATTCTCTTTTAGTGGCTGCATTCTTGCTTAAATTTTGTCAATAATCAACTTGAAAATTAATTTTGATCATCCAACTTACAAACACCAATTTTTGTTGGTATACAACCAATAACATAGTTTGATATATCAACATGAACATGGGATTCCTTATCCCACTTAGGAAAAGCTAATATTGGTGCAGTTGTCGATGTTTCTTTTATAAAGAAAGAAAGAAAGAAAGTATATTAATTTCCCCAAATGATCATAATTGGTCAATTCTTCCATTTGTTAGTTACATGTAAACATGTGAACTAGCACATTTTTCTATCACCAAATTGTTGAATTTGTTGACTTACACCAAATTAATAGTGATACAAAGTACAATAGATGTGACAAGATCCTCATGAAGTGGGTGATTCACCCTTGTGTTTGAGATAGGAATCTACCTTGCATGATGGGGGTTATTGGGTTATATGCACTTCTAATAAAAACCAAAAAAACACAAACTAGAAAAGGGAAAAATAAGGGAAGAGATTGGATTAAACATAGAGGACTATGTATGAATCCTAGGAAATGAAAGACAAAAAAAAAAAAAATCCTAGTCCTTCCCAAATGGAAATAGAAATGAAAATGGTTGATTAATGCACATACAATGAAAATCATTGAAACCCTCAAAGAGCACAAAGTCCCCTACTCTCCTAACTGAATACAAGTTATATAAAAACTACTATTAGAACCTAAGCAGCACTGAATCTATCAAAACCCATATAAACTACACAACTATAAATGACACTTGGACATTACTTTTTTTCACTTACAAAAATCATGGAAGGTTTTGTATATAAAACACAAAGCATCCAATACTAAAATTGTTTGATTATTATAAGTTAACATCTCAGTCCAATGGTGTCATTGAGTGATAAATTTGACATGCAGTTATGATGATGACATGGGTTAGATTCCCTAGGGAAATGCTAGGATAGCTCCAAGGAATTCATTCCATACATGATAGTTTTGAGCCATCCTACCCTTTGTGAGTTTTTGTGCTCAAAATCTAGAAATTTCATGTTGTGCCTTGGGACTAGGCCATTTTTTGTGCTCCAAAGGCCATGGGTATGATAAAACCCACAACTTAACTATTAAAAAAAACATGTCATCCCAATGACAAAATCAAGTCATGGGAAAATAAATGCATTGAAAGGCCCCTTTCTAGGGTAGAGAAGAGAACCTTATAACATTCAAAATCATGCTTTTTATTGCATCCCTTTGATCAAGTGGTTGGATAACCACCTCAAACCATAACTCAACCTATGACTATGTTCTAATTGAACATTGGCTCAGTTCATCCTTTATGGACTCCCACACACACACTCAACACTTTTTTGAATTATATTTAATGTTAACACTATTACATTAGATAAGGTTAATTTACACATTGAAGAATTATAGTTCTAAGAGGAACTAAATATACTTTAAAGTGTTTAAACAAGTAACCACTTGAATGAACCCACATAACTCAATATGTGTATGGATACTCAATATTAATATGTGTGTGTATGTGATTTATTTTTCTTTTTAAATATATGTACATATAATCAAATTTTACAAGTTTACCTATACATAAAATTGAAATTTTAAGCCTAGATATTCATTAGTGATAATAATATTATGGATATGAGGAAGTAGGTTATATTTATCTAGGGTATGATTAGATTGTTAATTAAACTTTTACTTTGTAGACTCTAGAGTCATATAGGGGTGTGTTTTATTTCCCTTCAACCTTATATTTTAATAGAATAATATTGTAATTTATTTGTTTACATTGTGAGAAATGTTAGATGCTTACCAAACATAAATTTTACCTCCATGTTGTATGAAAATTGAATTTTGGTGAGGGAACGATGACTTGTAAGATTTACGATCTATTAATATTATATGTAAGGTAAATTTATTTCATCTTTCAATGTGACCTACAAATTTATTTTTACGAGATAATCCTAAAATATTTGTTGGAAGCAAAGTTCCTAATATGTAATGACAATTTGGGAAAATATTAGTAAGAAAAATTGCATAGAAATTGTTTGTTGTGAAGATTTAATGGTGAAGGAGTATGCATTTCCCCCCTTGGAAACCTTAAATGTAGAAATGAATAAGAAAATATTGGTATTAGATATGGATGAAATAGTGATACTATAGAACATGTTGCCATCCAAAGGTTTGACTTCAATATTGAATTTCTAAACCCAATAAAAAATGCAATAATCCCCCTTTTCATTTGGGACACCTAAATGTCCCTAGACATCCTTGGGATGTCTAAACATTCCCTATTGTATCATAATTTTTTTTGTAGTTTTGGGGATATTTAAAATATTTTGGAGAACTTAGGGATGGCTAGGGGATGTCCCTTTCCATCCCATCATCTTGGAAACATGATGTGGGACAAGGATGCTAGTTTCAGAGTTGGAGATGTATCCTTGTGGAACATAGATGATTAGACATTGAAATATTGTTAATTTGTATTTCAACTTGTGAGTTCTCAATTGAACTTTAATGTTACATAATATGGTTATACAATGAATATGTGAATTCCTTATCATATGAATATTTGAAATTTTCTATATTTTTACATTTTCCTTATTTTTTTAATTTGTTGTCCACCAAAAAATTCCCTATTGGAAAAGTTGTCCTAGAAACCCATCCCCCATCTCTTGTCGTCTTCAACCTGGGAACTTAGTGGAACATAGAAATGAACACATGTTGTTCCTATATGCAAGTTTAGAAATATTTCATGAAGAATCTCCTTAGTATACTAATTTTTGATCAATCTAAAATGACCACCACTTGTTTGTTGACTAAGCTTTCCAATACATTGATGAGACCATAAACAAACATTGAACAAAAAAGTTATGTTGAAAAAAGTGATTTTCCTTGTGTTCGGGAAAGAGAAGAGAAAAGTATGGAAAATTGGTATTTTATGGACTTTTGGACCATGTCCATGAGGCACATGGAAGTCTGCTTTTCATTTTCATTTAAATTGATCATTCTAGGCAAGTAAGCAAGGACTCAAGGAAACTTAGGATAGATCCAAGAGGGCACTTAATGTGGATTGAGAATTGTAGTTGGGAATGTGGGGACTTGAGTAACCTCAAGAAAAGTCCAATAGGGCACTTAACTATCACTTATACATAGTAAATTATAAGAGTTTTTTAGCCGTGTATTTGATTTCACACAATTTTTAACTTTTGTGTCAAAATTTGTCAAATTGAAGATGTTTGTTTGCTTGTGTTTTCACAAAAAGTTAGTGCCACTTGTTTCCACATGTGATTTGACCCTGTGAATCCAAAACAATTACATATCAAGAACCGCTTGAGCTAGAATAAAATTGTTTTATAGGGGTGTTGTTGACTTCATTAAGGACATTGAGGCAAATTTATAGAACAAAATACCTTGTTGTTTGGGAGAGTTTATTTTTTCAAGTTCTCGATAAGAAGTTAATAAGATGAATTAAAAGAAGAGTTTTTGAAAGGTTGGAGTAAAAATAATTAATGAGTTTCTTTCTGTAGTTATTATACATGATCTAGCCAATTTTCACACAAAAATATTCTCCCAATCAAAAGTTATAAAATTCCCAATTTCCCGCAACTGGTAGACTAGAGTCCATGCAAATTTGAAGTAAAAGTTCAAAAATTTATTATTTGGAGCTTTAAAGGTTACAAAACTCTTCAAAAGTACATTTGGTTTCAAAAATTGAATGGGTTTTGGAAATTTAATGAGGTTAGAAAACCTTTGTCGAAGCCCGATGAGATTGCCATAGCCCCATTAGAATCTAACGTACTATTCACAACCCATTGGTATTGTTAGGAAAAGAGAGGGAAAAAGCGAAGGTTTTAAAGAAGTCATTGGTGCTTTATATGGTTTGGAAACTAGTTTCAGATTTCAAAAGAAGTTTTGAAAGCCCCTTCTTTCACTGATTGTGAATAAAAGATCAAGTCAAAGTCCAACATCCTCCTTGCCTACACCAAAATAGGAACTACAAAACATTGTATAAGCATCCATTAAATCATAGAAAACAAATATTTTGATCAGATTTTATGGTTGTAAATGCTCTATAAGGTATATATACAAACTTCGAAGTATATATAGGGCATGCACTCACTTGGAACCCTGTAATAGTGGGATAAACATGGAATATTTGAAGACATGTATGTTCAAATCCTCTATTTTTTAGCACAACATTGGATGGAAGGTGGAATTCCTATCAAGCTCCATCCATTTCCTTTGATCAAGTATCACAATGATAGTTGATCTCATGTTGTGGTTGGATGAGCTTGTGGATGAATTTTTTGGAATATTATTTTAATTTGTAGTCATAAATTTTCTCACCTACCCCCACGTATACTTGGAAATTCTATTTTGAATCTACCAGCAATTAATTTTGGTAGGTAATTTTGAATTTGAAATGAAGCGCTCTGACGCAGCCATGGTAGGAGGGTCCTCAAAGAGAAAAATCCGGATCGTGCAGTAGGAGTAACACAATAGAAGCAACACCAAAAATGGAGGAAAATGTAGATTAAAAAATGCTCATTAATAGAAATGTTGATTACAATCGGCTAGCAACATCCGGGCTTACAGATTTGGCTCACAGGCCTGATATAACATGTTCAAAAATACAACATTCTTGTATGCTCCTTAATGCGAGCAAAAAATCTTACATATCAAACCTATCTTTCTCTAATCTAATCAAATTTTCTTTTCTAATGATCTATTACAAGCTTTATATCATATCCGCAAATCTGGAATCTTCTGCGTCGGCCAAAGATCATTACAATTTGCAATAAAAAGAAAATGTAACGTCTGCATGAATAGGTCAACTCCAAATTTGGATTACTCCTCATTGAATGCATAGGATGAAGTGTGGACCTATAATTAAGGTCGGGGACACTCCACGAAACAATTAAAATCACACCATCAATACCTACAAGCTACGGGGATGATCCATGAATGATCAAACTAGTTGTTAGGTTTGAAAATTATTCTGGAGTCGGTTCAAGAAACTTCCATCAAATCTGGAAATGATAACTTGCTGGAAAAATAGCCAATCCCACTCAAATCTTGGAATAAGGAAAATGAACATGTCCATGATGAAAATGTAGATCCACAAGGTTTGGTGAGCAAATATGATGAATCCACCAACATGAATTGAGCAAGAATAGAATAAGAACAAAAACTGAAAGAATATATATATATATATATATATATATATATTTGGTTGATGCAAGATTTCCAAGAACCAAGGATTCTCCTACATCAAACATCTGGGATTATTTGAAAAGTGATTCCCTCACTTTTCTAGGGCCAAAGGAAAACCAAAATGGTCTACCTCATCCTGATAAATCCAAGAAGAATCCTCCACTAGTATGCCTTTCCACTTCACGAGATATTATTTGTACTATCTTCCACAAGTCTTCCTCCCATCTCTGACATCCAGAATATCTTCAATCCCATTTGACTATTGTTTAGGAAACTGGTTCTCCATTTTTTCTTCACTGTCTTTACTAAATTTTGCTTCATGGTACTGATGTAGATTTGCAATGTTGAATATAGGTGATATACCCATGTCATCTGGTAACTCCACTTTATATGCATTTTCTAAATCAAATTTCCTCAAAATCTTACAAGGTCCAAACTTCCTCATCTTTCACTTATTATATGTTCCAATAGGAAACATTTCCTTCCTCAAATACACCATCACTTCATCTCCAACTTCGAACTCCTTATGTCTCCTCTTTTCATCTGCTTTCTCCTTATACTTCAAGTTCATATCCTCCAACTGTTGTTTCACTTGAGTATGTACTTTCTTCATGTGTTCTGCAAATTCCTCTACTTCTGCACTCCTTTTATCTTCCTTACTGATGTCTCTCAACTCTGGTATACCTCTAGGATGAACTCCAATAACAATCTCAAAAGGTGTTTTTCCAATACTCTTGTTCACTAAATTATTATAAGCAAACTTTGCTTGTGCAAGGACTAAATCCCAGCTTCCAGTATTCTCTCCAACCAAACATCTCAGCAAATTCCCCAAACTCTTGTTTACTACCTTTGTCCATCAATCTGTGGGTGAAAAGTAGAACTGAAATTCAAATCCATCTTTAACTTCTTCCAAAGTTTTCTCCAAAAGTAACCAACAAACTTTACATCCCTGTCTAAAACAATACTCCTAGGTAATCCATGCAATCTGACCACTTCCTTGAAAAACAAGTCTGCTACATGTACTGCATCTATTGTCTTCTTACAAGATATGAAATGTGCCATCTTAGAAAATATATCCACCACCACAAATATAGAATCATTACCTCTTTGTGGCTTCAGAAAACCAAGTATGAAATCCATGCTGATATCCTCCCAAGGTCTCTCTAGAACCGTCAAAGGCTTATACAATCCAACATTCTAACTACTCCCTTTTGCAACTTGACAAAATCTAGAACTCTACACAAATTTCCTAACATCCTTATGAATCTGAGGCCAAAAGTAATTCTCACTTACCAATGCTATTGTCTTATCAACGCCAAAGTGTCCCACTAATCGTCCACTTTGTTTCTCTTTCACCAAGTTATCCCTCATTGAACTCTGGAGTATACACAACTAATTTCCTCTGAACAACATATCCTCTAGAATGAAATAATCCAACCATTGACTCCTATCCTCTAAAACTGGTTCTTGACGAGCTCTCCAAGGTTCTACAAAATCCAAGTCTTCCTCATACAAGTTCAATTTATCAAATCCTAATACCTCCACTCTCATCTTTGTCAGTAAATTCCTTCTCCTACTCAAATCATCAACAAATCTATTTGACTTTCCACTCCTATGTTTCAAAACAAAAGTATAAATATGCAAGAATTCCACCCATCTCATGTGTCTCTAATTCAACTTACCTTGACTGTTCAAATATTGCAAAACCTAATGATCTATATACAACAAAAACTCCTTAGGAAACAAGTAATGTCTCCACTTCTTCAAGGCTTGAACTATGGCATAAAACTACTGATCATACACTGAATATCTTCTCCTAGCATCATTCAATTTCTCACTAAAATAAGCTACAGGTCTCCCTTCTTGACTCAATAATGCTCCAATTACATTTACACTTGCATCACAGTCTACTTGAAACACCTTACTAAAATATAGTAAAGCCAACACATGTTGCTCAGTCACCTTCCATTTCAACAACTCAAAACTTTGGTCTGCTCTAGATTTCCACCTAAAATCCTTCTTATCTCCTCTCATTGTTTTTGTCATAGGATTGCAAATAGAATTGAAATTCCTAATGAAATTTTGTTAGAAACTAGCTAATCCATGAAATGATCGTACCTCTCCAATGCTATCTAGTGTAGGCCACTCAACAATTGTTCTTACCTTCTCAAGTTCCATCTTCAGTCCATCCACAGATATCACAAATCCCAGATATACCAATTCTTCCTTCATGAAACTACACTTCTTAATGTTTATCAACAATTTCTCTTATCTCAACCTCTGCAAAACTTGTCTTATATGCAACAAATGTTCTTCTCTACTTGTACTGAAAATCAAGATGTCATCCAAGTAAACAATCACAAAATTACCCAAGAATCTCTTCAATACCTCATTCATCAACCTCATGAAAGTACTCAATGCATTTTTTAGTCCAAAAGGCATCACTAACCACTCATACAATCCTTCATTTGTCTTGAATGTTGTCTTCCACTCATCCCCTTCTTTGATTTTGATCTGATGATATCCACTCTTCAAATCTATCTTTGTAAAGTATCTAGCTCCACTCAAACAATCCATAATGTCATCCATTTGGAGGAAAGGAAATCTATACTTCGTTGTGATCTTGTTTATGGCTCTAGAATTCGTACACATCCTCCATTCTCCATCCTTCTTAGGTGCTAACATAGCAAGTACTGCACAGGGACTTAAACTTTCTCTGATCAAACCCTTTATCAACAATTATTGCACTTGTCTATTCAAATACTAATTCTCTCCAGGTGTCATCCAATGTGCTACTTTATTAGGAAAAATAGCTCCAGAAATCAGATCCATGCAATGAATAATACTCCTCACATGCGATAATCCATCAGGTACATTATCTGAAATGATCTCTTCATACTCTGTCAGCAACTCCTTTATCTCATCTGGTTGTTCTTCCACATGCTTCAAGTCATTAGCCTTCTTAGGAACCAAGGTATAACACATGTTTGCATGTCTCAATCCATCCATAAATCTCCTTCCATCAACCAAACAAATTCTAGCACTCATACAAACCTCAACTCTAGGAACATCTTCCAATGGAAACAAAGTCTGCTTCATCCCATTAGCAACAAAGGTATATGTATTCATCTTTCCATCATGAATAGCCTGTCTATCATACTGCCAAGCTATTCCCAACAAAACATGGCATATGTCCATAGGCATGATATCACACAAAACTTCATCATTGTAATTTCTTATCTTCAATTTCACCAAAAATTGTTCACTTACCAGTATCTTATGCTCATCTTGAATCCATGTCTGATAGGGCTTTGGGTGTTTCAATCTTTCCAACTTCAATTTGGTCACCATTTCTTCAGAAACCAGGTTCTCAGAACTTCCACTATCAACAATCACTTTGCAACATTTACCAACTACCTTGTATCTAGTCTGAAACAAATTCTTTCTCTGCAATGGTTCATGCTCCACCTCACTTTGACACAATACTCTTCTATTCACCAGTACTTCTCCATCTTCATGTTTATTAGATGATCCGACATGATCTTCCTCAACAAAGGTTGTTCTTTTATTGTTTTTTGTCTTCCTACTTGTCTCTCCTTGATTGCATTCAAATGCTCTATGTCCTTCACCACCACATTTATAACAAGTTCCCTTGAATGTTCTTTTCTCCTATCCTCTATCATCTCTTCTATAACCTTCATTCTAGTAACCACCATATCCTCCTCTTCTGTAAGAGTTTCCATCATCTCTACAGTATGAATTCTCATTCTTACTAACCTCATTATCCTTATTTTGATCTACAAAAGTTCCTCTTCCTCCTCTAGTAAAATTTTTTCCTCATTGAAATCTTCCACCTCTTCCTCTCTATCTTTGTTCATGTCTTTTATTCAACTTCTCTTCTACTTTTAGGGTACATTGATATGCCTCTTCCACACTCTGCAACTTGATCAAACTAATCTCATCCCTTATAGATGGTCTCAAACCATTCACATATCTAGCTACTTGCTCAATCTCATCCTCTGAATGTCCATATATGATATTTAACTTATAGAACTCCTCAGTGTACTCCATCACACTTGACTCCTTCTGCTTCAAGTTTTACAAATTTAAGAACAAATTGATCTAATAATCTATAGGAGTAAAAATTTTCTTCAACTTATTCACCATCTGATCCCATGATCTTATCTTTTCTTTTCCTCTTCTTTTCCTATCTATCTGCAAATGTTCCCACCAAAGGGATGCATGTCCTTTCAACTTTGTACAAGTAAACTTCACCTTCTTATCTTTAGTGGTACCTTCAAAATCAAAATACTTTTCCATCTCTGTTATCCAATCAAGCAATTTTTCTAAATCCAACTTACCATTATAATCTGGTGGATTGAAATTGGGTTTGGTGTTCGCTCTAGTTAGGGATCTTATGAACCTCTCTTCTCCCTGATCCAAGCCATGTTGATCTTCTCTCCCTCTTTCTTCCTATACTTCTACCTCTTCATCACTCACATCATCAATTGGTCGACCTCTCCTCTAGGTTGTTTCGACTGCATCTAATCTGGCAGTAATTCCTCTCAACATCTCCATTAAAGTTGGGTCTGCATTTCCACGTGCTCCATTTCCTCTAACATTTATTCTTCCCACCATCTTTACACAAGTCCTTTGTAGTTGCAGGTCGGATCCTCAGTTCGCCACACCACAAAAAATCTTTAACAGGACTTCATGAATTTCAGAAATCTCTCATAGATCGAATCTTGCTTTCATACCAATTTGACGCAACCACAGTGGGAGGGCCCTCAAAGAGAACAATCCAAATTGTGCAGCAAGAGTAACACAACAGAAACAACACATAATATGGAGGCAAATGCAGATTAAAACATGCTAATTAATAGAAATCTTGATTATAATTGGTCGACAACATTCAGGCTTACAGATTCGGCTCACAGGCCTGATATAACATGTTCAAAAATACAACATTCTTGTATGCTCCTTAATGTGAGTGAAAATATTACATATCAAACCTATCTTTCTCTAATCTAATAAACTCTACTTTTCTAATGATCTATTACAAACTTCGTATCATATCTGCAAATCTGGAATCTTCAGTGTCAGCCAAAGATCATTACAAATTCCAACAAAAAGAAAATGTAACATGCACATGAATAGGTTGGCCTCAAATTTGAATTACTCCTCGGTGAATGCATAGGATGAAGTGTGAACCTATAATTAAGGTTGGGGACACTCCACGAAACAATTAAAATCACACTATCAAGATCTGCAAGCTACGGGGATGATCCACAAATGATCATCTACAAGCTACAGGGACCATGAATGATCAAACTAGCTGTTAGGTTTGAAAATTATTCAAGTGTCGGTTCAAGAAACTGCCATCAAATCCAAAAATGATAACTTGCTAGAAAAAGATCCAATCGCACTCAAATCTTGGAATAAGGAAAATGAGCATGTACATGATGAAAATGTAGATCCACAAGGTCTGGTGAGTAAATATGATGAATCCACCAACATGAACTGAGCAAGAATAGAATAAGAACAACAACTGAAAGAAAAAATATATATATTTTTGGTTGATACAAATTTTCCAAGAACCAAGGATGCTCCTACATCACACTCATTTTTGAGCTTTCTTTCTCAGACAAGACTAATAGGAATGCAACCATTGGTTGTAGAAGTTAGTTTTATTTTTTGTATTTTGAGAATACCCTACAATAGGAAAAGGAATGTTCAATACAGAACAAGGAGACAACATACAACAGTAGGGAATGTTCTGTAGAAGTAGCAACCAGTTACCGTTTAATAGCAGTAGTTTTGGTGTGAGTGTAGCACCATTATATTGGACAATAGTCCAAATTGTTTATGTTTTATTTTTTAGTGTAAATAGGGCAAGTACTCTGTAATTTTGTAATTTTGGAGTGAAAACGAATATATGAAAATGAATGCATAAATATTAAATTTTTGTGTGTCATTTTATGTTGTCTCTGTGCATTGTGCACTGTATTTTTTATTTTCCCATTTTTTCCTTCATTCTATCACAACACAACACATGTGCTTTATCTTGTTGCACCCCTACCTGCCAAAAAGTGGTATCAGAGCCCTATTTTCTGGGAAGTTAGTTTATTGTGGGTAAAGCCCTAGGTTATCTAGGCATTAATCAATTTTTTGAAATTTGAGAGTGAGAAGAATGGCAGGTGGTGAGAGCAAAGGTTGGCAGTAGCCACCAAGTTTTGATGGGAAGAACTATGATATATGGGCTAAGAAAATGAAGACAATCTTAGTTGTAAATGACCTATGGGAGTTGGTCATCAATGGGTTCAATGATATCATAGACCCAAATGCATTTGTAGCCCTTTCAAATACACAAAAGAATCAGTTGAAAGAAGTAAGAATGAAGGATGTAAAAGCCCTCAGTTTGATTGAGGAAACCTTGACAGATGCTATTTTCCCATGTATTGTAGCAACAAATTACTAAAAGAAAGCTTGGGAAATATTTCAAAATAGTTATAAGGGGACTAATAAAGTGACGCTAGTTAAGTTGTAGCTCTTGAGAAGAGACTTTGAGACTCTATTAATGAAAGATTGTGAGTCCATTTCTGATTTCCATACCAAAGTGTCTACCTTGATAAATCAACTGAGAATTAATGGAGAAACAATGGAAGAACAAAGGATTATTGAAAAAATCCTAAGAAGTCTGCCTACAAGGTTTGATCCTTTAGTCATTGCCATTGGAGAGGAAAGATATTTGTCCAAAATGACTATAGATGATTTGATGGGTTCACTACAAACCCATGAGTAGCGGTTGAATAGATCTGCTCCTTCCCTAGAGCAAGCTTTCAAAGCTCAGACCAATGGAAGAGGTTGGGGAAGAGGAATAAACAGTAGAGGTAGAGGTCAAAGAGGTAGAGGAAGAAGCAATACTAGAAGAGGAGACTCAAATAACCAAGAGGAGACAAGAAGCTCACAATCATCAAACCAAAACCAGAAGAAGAACAATAGTTTAGATCAAAGGTATGACAAAAGAAATGTGTAGTGTTATTACTGTCACAAGTATGGACATTATGCTAGTGAGTGTAGAAAGAATCAACATGACCATGGGAGTCAAAATGCTAATGTAGCTAATGAGAACAAATCTGAAAATGACAAACAGTCTAATGTTTTCATTGTTTGCAACCTTGTTGAGCACAACAATGATGAAGTTTGGTATTTAGACAGTGGATGCAACAACCACATGAGTGGTAACAAGAACTCTTTTTCCTCCATAGACAATAGTATAAAGACAGAAATCAAAATGGGAAATGATGAGAAATTCCCTATCATTAGAAAAGGTATTGTCAGGATTCAAACCAAGAATGGTGAGAAGCAGGAAATTCAAGATGTCTATTATTCCCTCGGCATGAAGCATAATCTATTGAGAATTGGAAAAATGGTCCAAAATAGTTATAGAATCCTAATGGAGAATGGAGAATGCAAGATATTTGACAAAGGAGGTAGAAAGAAAGTGATGGCAGTCGTGCAGATGACAAGAAACAAAATGTTTCCTCTAAGGATGCACATAATGTCTGTGAAAGACATAACAAAAGGACATTAACAACAATGTTCACCAGCACTGACAGTGGAAGAACATAAATCGACTATGGAGCAACAATCTGCATTCAGAACAGTCATCAAAGGTTGATCCAAACTTTGGCATTTAAGATATGGGCACTTAATATTTTCTAGTTTAAGTTTATTGTCTAGGAAAGGCATGGTTAGGGGTTTACCATCCATTGTAGAACCCAATGGAAAATGTGAAGCTTTCATTTTACGAAAGTAGCATAGGAAACCCTTTCAATTAGGGTACTCTAGGAGAGAAAAAGCACCTCTTGAATCAATGCACTTAGATTATTGTGGACCCATGAAAACCCCCACTTTAGTTGGAAACACTTATTTCATGACATTCATAGATGATTATAGTAGAAAAATCTAGGTCTATTTCTTAAAAAACAAATTGGAATCCTCTGAGAAATTTAAATGGTTTAAGGCATCAATTGAAAAGGAAAGTGGACACTATATCAAAGCCCTTAGAACAGATAGAGGGGGAGAGTACATCTCCAAAGAATTTCTAATTTTTTTGTAGAAGTGAGAGCAATCATAAACAATTCACAACTAGGTATACCCCACAACAAAACAAAGTGGCAAAAAGGAAAAACAAAACCATTGAAGACATGGAAGCAAGTATGTTGAAAGTAAAAGGAATCACACACATATTTTGGGGTGAAGTTGTGGCAACAACTATTTACATATTGAATAGGTGTCCCACAAAGCCTATCCATGATAGAATTCCACAAGAGGCTTGGACAAACAACAAGTGGAATGTTGAGAACCTAAGAATATTTGGGTGTGTGGCATATCCATTGGTGTCAAATAAAAGAGGAAAATATTTGATGACAAGGGAGATAAATGCATCTTCATAGGCTATAGTGAAGAATCAAAAGCCTAAAAGTTGTACAATCCCATCACCAAGAAGGTAGTGTTCAACAAGGATGTTATGTTCATTGAGAATGAAGCATGGGATGGAATGGTGGATAGCACCACAAGTATTTTAGTCACAATACCCCTTGATGATGAAGAAGTTTCAGAAGACAACAACCTGGAAGGAGCTCAAGAGAGCAGCAACTCAAGAAGAAACTACCGCAGAGCATTGGAGAACAACAAATCTGGTGGTACTCAACAAAATAGCAACTCTGGCAGTGTTTAGCAGAACAATAACTCTAAATAGACACAACAGAGAAACAACTCCAGAGTTCATCAGAGCAGTAGCTCGGATAGTCAGCAGTACAACAACTCCATAGGTCAAAGTAGCAGCATCTCAAAAGGTAATTTAGACCCTACACTCACGTCATTGGTGCCACAAAAGAAAAAGAGTGTGAGGGAGATTTATGACAGCACTAGGCATGCTAATTTTGATGAAAATTTAGATTTTGCATTGTTCTCCTATAGTGATCCAACACACTTTGAAGAAGTAGTAAAAGAAGAGAAGTGGTGTAAGGCCATGGATGAAGAGTTGGAGGCTATAGAGAGGAACCAAACATGGGAGCTGGCCAATCTACCCAAGGATAAACATGTGATTGGAGTGAAGTGGGTCTACAAGACCAAGTGTATAGCAGAATGTAAAATTGAAAGGCATAAAGCAAGGCTAGTGGTGAAAGGATACAAACAAAAATCTAATATAGACTATGATGAGACTTATGCACTCGTTGCAAGGATGGAAATAGTTCAGGGCAGTCATAGCAATTGCAGCCCAACACAATTGGAAGGTGTTTCAGATGGATGTAAATTCAACCTTCTTGAATAGAGTGCTGAAAGAAGAAGGGTATGTGGAGTAGCCACCTAGCTATGAAGTCCCAGGGCAAGAGAATAAGGTATATAGGCTCTAAAAAGCTCTTTATGGGCTGAAACAAGCACCTCAGGCATGGTACAATAGAATAGACTCATATCTAATGAGTAACAGCTTTAGCAAGAGTAGCAATGAGCCCACACTCTACATCAAAGCAGCTAAAGGTGATATTTTAATTGTTGTGTTATATGTAGGGGTATGTGCAGGATCATCATGGAAAAAATAGGCCCTTAAGTGGCAAAAAAATCAGAAAAAATCAGAGTTAGGAAACTTGACATAAAAATTTGAATACGTTATCTATATTATTTCAAAAAAAAGTAAGAATAAAATCTATAGAAAATTGAATGTAGTTTCTAAACTACTAGGTTTTTTTTTTTTAAAAGAAATCTTGTTTGGTGAAAATTTGAAATTTCAATGTAGTAGTACTTAAATTTCAAGGAAAACAAAAGTAGGTTCTAGACCACCCTAACCACAAAAAAATGATAATATTTTTTATAAAATTTTAGATATAAGTAGAGGACTCATGTCCCAATGTGATGCATATTTTTTTGTAATTTTTTCCAAGTAAATAATTAATTATGAATTTTTATTAAAACTTTTAAAAATATAAAAACTCATGTGTCCGACCACCTTAACTTGGTCAAAACTTCATGAAATTCATTTTTCCTTTTTAATCCTATAGTGAAGCATAGAATGTGGCATGTTTGATTCAAAAAATGTGATACCGTTTGAAAGCTATAGATGTTTTTCAATCAACCTATCAATCAGGACTTTAGTCATAATTCAAATAGAAAATGAATAATAATTACTTATTAAATTCAAAGTAAAACATAATTTATATTGGTGGAAAGCTAAAAATCTCCTTTAAAAACCATTTTCGTTTCATCAATTTTGGGTAAAAAAAACATCATCAACCACATACTCTACACATTCCCATCATATTGCCACTTTTGGCCCATCATGATCCTGCACATACCCGTAGATGATCTAATTTTTATTGGAAATAGTGACATTTTGATTGCTGATTTCAAAGAAGTGATGAAGAATGAGTTTGAGATGACATATTTAGGTCTGCTGAAATATTTTCTTGTGATTGAAGTGTAGCAAACACAACATGGCATATTTATTTCACAAACTAATTATGCCAAATATATTTTAAGGAGGTTCAAAATGCAGAATAGCAAACCTACCCCAACACCAAAAACATGTTAGAAATTGTGCAAAGAGGACAACAATGATGTGAACCCAACCCTCTACAAGAGCATGGTTGGAAGTTTGATGTACTTGACATCAACTAGGCCTGATTTGATGTATGCAGTAAGTCTAATTTATAGGTTCATGGAGAAACCTAGGGAGACACATTGGCAAGTAGGAAATAGGATCTTAAGGTATGTGAATGGAACAACAAGTTATGGAATTTTGCATGCAACATCAAATGAGTTCAAGCTAGCTGGTTTCACGGATAGTGATTGGGCAGGAAATGTAGATGATAGGAAGAGCACATCAGGGTATGTGTTCCACACGGGATTGGGTGCAATCTCATGGGCATCCAAGAAGCAGCCTATTGTCTCTCTCAGCACAACAAAAGCTGAGTACATTGTAGAAAATGCAACATGTTAGGCTATTTGGTTGAGGAGAATCCTTGTAGATTTGAAGGAACAACAAGAAAAAAACACAGTCATACATTGTGACAATGTGTCCTCAATAGCTCTAACAAAGAATCTAGTGTTCCATGGACATAGCAAACACATCGAGATTTGATATCATTTCATAAGGGAGTTGGTGGAACAAGGTGAGATTGAATTGTTGTATTGTAGATCTGAAGAACAACTTGTTGATATCTTCACCAAGGCACTACCAA
Organism: Sequoia sempervirens; assembly: GCA_007258455.2. NCBI lineage: Eukaryota > Viridiplantae > Streptophyta > Pinopsida > Cupressales > Cupressaceae > Sequoia > Sequoia sempervirens. Next base: position 28,432 of record VDFB02351377.1, read on the forward strand.
GAGATAGTTTTGAGTGCCTAAGAGATAGGCTTGGCATGATGGATAGCTTTAGAGATTAGCTTCAAAAGGAAACTGCAGAATGACACCTGACTTCAGATTAAGGGGGAGTGTTGGAATATTATTTTAATCTGCAGTCATATATTTTCTCACCTACCCCCACGTATACTTGGAAATTCTATTTTGAATCTGTCAGCAATTAATTTTGGTAGGTAATTTTGAATTTGAAATGAAGCACTCATTTTTTAGCTTGCTTTCTAAAACAAGACAAATAGGAATGCAACCTTTGGTTGTAGAAGTTATTTTTATTTTTTGTATTTTGAGAATACCTTGTAGCAGCAGAAGGAATGTTCAACATAGAATAAGAAGATAGTAGACAACAGTAGTGAATGCTTTGCAAAAGTAGCAACCAGTTATAGTTTAATAGCAGTAGTTTCAACACTACAGTAAGTAGCAGTTTAGGTGTGAGTGTAGCACCATTATATTGGACAATAGTTCAAATTGTTTATGTTTTATTTTGTAGTCTAAACAGGGAAAGTACTCTATAATTTTGTAATTTTGGAGTGAAAAGGAATATATGAAAATGAATGCATGAATATTAAATTTTTGTGTTTCATTTTATGTTGTCTTTGTGCATTGTGCACTGTATTTGTTATTTTCTTGTTCTATCCTTCATTTTGTCACAACACAACATCTGTATTTTGTCTTATTGCACCCCTGCCTACCAATTTTTTTTTGGATTGGTACACTTTGCCTCACCACAAGGAAAATGTTTCAACCCCATGTTGTGCTTAAGAATAATTTGAAGACAATTTTGAGCACCATCATTAGAAGCATGAGTTTCGCACTTGGAACATGTGGTGACTTGAAAAAAAATGTTTTGGCCCCTGCAACACCATATTTGGCTAGAAAAGATTATTTATTTTCTCAAGGAACTGTAGATAAAGTTGTTTCTTTTTTGGCTCCTCAGTTAGAATCATTTATGATTTATGGGTGGATAGAGAGAAAATAATGTTAGTAGATCCTCCTGATGTTGTAGAGGCATGAAATGATAATTCCCATGGAACAAATTTTGAGAATTCACCTAAGCCAATTTATGGTAGTTAATGTCTACCTTGAAAATTCAAGGTCCTAGTTATAGTAACCACTAATAACTTTGATGACATTCTTACCAATGACATTGGGCTTGTGGTTACTTCAAATGAACATGGGGATTCTCAAGGCTTTGACATATTTTTTGGAGGATGGGAATAACTCACCAGGTGAAGGATACATTCCTAATATTGGGAGAACCTCTTAGTTATATACCTAAAGAAGATATTCTATATGTAGTGAAGGCCACTGTTCCCACACAATGAGATTATGGAAGGAGAGATGATAGAAAGTACAATTGCATGAAATATTTAATAAATGAATGGGAAATTATGACATTTCTATCTATTATAGAGTACTATGGAAAACCATTTAAGTATTTCAAGTAGCTTCTAGAGTGAGAGTTCAAGAGCTATCTAGGTTGGCATGAGTGAGGGGATGGAAATATTTTCTCTAATCCTAAACCAAAATATCATCTTGTGCGATATTCAACCCACTTGGAAAAGACATTAATGTTTCTCTTGCTTAGGAAACCCTATTGCATCATGATTACCTTGATCCACTCAATATTACTTCCATGGCATGCCTTGCTCTACCTCTATGTTCTCTTGTTGTAGCGTAGGAAAAAAGTGAAATTCCTTATATTCTTAAGAGAGTACGTGACATATTTGAAAAGGTTAGACTGAAGTATGATGATTTAGTTGTGATAAGGTTCACTCGGTAACCTATTAGGTGCATTTTACTTGACTTTTTCTGATGTTTCTATTGTTGGCATGCATGGGTTTTTAGAGAGATCAAGTTATTTTTGTCCAACACTCATTTACTTGAGCCACCCTCTTTCAAACTAGAAGGGTTGCTTATATCATGCTACATGTGGCTTTTCACTACATCTGGAAATTAGATGCTTCTAATAAGTTTCTTTGTTGCAAACACTTTTTCTAAAGATTACTATCTTCACGATTCTCATCATTGGTTTACTGGTGAATGTTTGAGGGTTATAGATGAATTTCTATTCTTGGATTGGTTTTTTACATAACTTTCTTTTTTGAGGCATGAAAATGGTTCCTTGGGTAGTTAGTTCAAAAATATTCTCATGGTCATTTACTCAACAAATTTCAAAGAGGACACCTCATTTTATTATAAAGTATTTATCCTAATATTTGTAATAAATTTTTTTAAAGATATGCTCTCAGGAGTTATTTTGATAGTTTATTTTATAATAATTTATAAACTCCCAAGATAAAAAAGAATCAATTATGAAATTGAAAATTTATTAGTTTTTGGCAAAGGGCTAGGAAATTTTGTGGGAAAGAGTCTTATTTTTCTGATCTTGTAAAGGAAAGAAAGAGTTTGTGGACTCTTCAATTTTGGAGAAAGAAATAAAGAAAGGTATTTTTGGTTTGTGAGTCAGAGTACATGTCTTTATGTTGTCAATTGCTTGAATGTTCAGCTGGTAGCCATTTCTTTGAATATCTTGTCATGTGATGAACTACAATTGTTTTCCTCTTTCATGTATATGTTTTCTTCATGCATCTAGAATTCAAATGTATAGGTTATTATTTGAACTATGAGTCTTTTGAGCCTATGTGGATGCATTCTTCTGATGTTAGACTTCATTCCATTCACAAACTCTAGATTTCATGGTTTTCAATTTTAATAATCCTTCTTGTAGAATGAATCTTTGTGTCCATTCTTCTCTCTTTTTAGTTACTTTTCTATTTCTATTTAATTTTATTTACCTTTCCTACTTTATGGTTAAAACCATACCCATTTAAAAACCAAAATTTTATCATGAGGGAGTTGTACCTCTAAAATTCAAAGGAAGGTCGCTAATCCAATAGTGATTTCTCCAACTGTTTCTTAGTTTGTAGTTGTTCACTGGGAAATTCAAGGTCATTTATCAAGGAAAAATCGTTGTGACAAATTTGTTAACCAATAAAGTCCCACTAGAGTAGGCTTGGCAAGGAAATGGGAGTAGCAAGGACTTGTGGTATGCATGGATAAGGTCCACAAAGAGATTGTAGACTAATGGCCTACTTGAGGAAGACTTCAAAATTTGACTATTTTGTTAGCTAAGGGTTCTTAGACTAAGGTGAAGGACAAGTACAAAATGGCACCTTAAGCGAGCAAGTAGACTAGTGGGTGTGTGAGGGAGGAATTTTCTTGTTTCCAAGACACAATATGTAGACTCATCATGTTTAAAAACATAAGAAATGATTGTTACTTTATAAACATGTAACGTGCCAACCCTTCAGTGCAGTAAAAATATCTAAATTTACATCATACGAGTAAATAAATGTGCTAACAAGTCATGTTGCAATAAAAAAATTCTTTCTTTTATTGATAAATTATGAACAAGATAACACATCATATTACTATAAAGAATCTGATTCATTACTATAGCTTCACAAGTACACGTAACAATAATACATACCTTTACTAACATAGCTCCAATGAGCTTTAGAACAAATAGTTGTAAGACGGTCTAGGATCTTCCCTTTCAAATCTTGGTTCTTTTTCTGCCTACTATGGAGGAGAAGCATCACTCAAGTGCTTTTACACCAACCAAAAACTCATAATGTGGTCCCCCACACATCTATCATTTGATAGATGACCCTTCCCTTCGATGAAAATATTGGTAGAGTAACCGATAATGATAACCAACTGAGCATAGTGTTGTGTCCTATACAACTAGAACCTTGTAATCCCACAATCTTGAACTAGCATGTAATACTGGATCACGGTGAACTGACAATGTAGTCTCAAGCATCACAAATTCTAAGTGGAGTCTTGTACATTGCACTACTTGGATTAAAGAGTTTTAATTTAGTAAACAATTGAGAGTTGTCTATCGCATACACCCAGGGCCAATTTGACATAATACTATCTTAAGCTACACATAGGTATTGTCCTTCAATGGATAGTCTATCATCCTAGACTAACCTACAATATGCTAATCTTCTAAGTAATTACACAAGGTAGGTATATCCTTCAATGAATAGTCTGTCATCCCAGATAACCCATCTTCAAAACAATCTACTTACATATAAGTATATTAAACCCTCTCCCATACTGGACGACCTCTTCTAGGAGTAAACACAAGCTTTGCTAGTTAAGTAAATAAATTAGCTAAGTGTATCATATGTGTTGTACTTGTTCAATCAAACCTAGTATATAATATTGATGACAAACTTCCATCTCTTAGTATGGAGTAAATATAAACACATTGCATTCCATGTTAAAACATGTCTAGTATAATTAAATACCTATGTTAAGTAATATTTTCAACATATCTAGTATAGTTAAGTATTTGTTTCAAGCAATCTCTCCTATTATGGAGTTCTTAAAAAACACTTTATAAAGGAAGCCTAAAATATTCAATACTCTCTTTCAAAGACACTCTTATTTACTACTACTACTCAAACAAAAAAGATATTTCATGCAACATATAAAGCACACCAATTTCAAGTAAATAATAGGTAGAAGAAGTTCCAATGCTTGTATATTCTTTTTCCCAAATTGATGACAGAGTTGCCTTCAACTAAAGCTCAATCCAGCTCCTTGAATCAATTCACACAACCTCAAAAAATGATAACTTTTCCTCACAAAATTCAATCTTTCCACACTCAAAAATCACTAGTAGAAATGGCATATTCCTTGGGTAGAATACGTTTCTTTCAAAGATAAAAGTAACGCACAAAAATGTGAACACTGTCTATAAACTATGGTCACTTAGAAATGTGAAGAATGGTTGTATATAATGTCACTCATAAATGTGAATATTGGCTGCATATATTGTTCAATTAGTAATTGAAAATTCAACATATAGGAATGCACAAAATGATATGCATATGGTGAATACAAAAATCTCAAAGACAAATTACAAAAGTTGATGAAGAATGGTGAATGAGTATGGTTTAGTAGAGTTGGAAAACTATTTATAGTGAGCCCAACCTCCAACAGTTCCTACTATCATGGCATGTGAATTGACACCACTACCATTTGACATTTTCAATCCTAAAGGTGGCATCAATTCTAGTCCATACTCAACAAATAATAGGGTGAGTCAACCTTCCATTTTTCCAGCATTATGAAGACTAATTCCAAAAGCACATGGAGAAATTTAGAAATCAACACCTACAAATTTTTTTTAATAGAGGTGGTGCCAAACTCATAAAATGGCAAGTTTTTCATATTTCAGAGAAGAAGTCAATTGTATTCCTCTTACACATACCCAACATCGATTGAGTCAATGAAACACATTTACTACATTGGATTTATTCTTGCGTTATATTTTGACTTGGTCAAAAGATTTAAATGCATTCAGTAGATTTATCCCTGTGTGCTCATTGTTGGAAGTTACGCGACTCATGAATTTCAAATGTCGTGTTCAATCCAAAGTCCGCATTTCATCTTATTAGCTATCTCTTCATATTTAAGCCAAAGTTTATACACATGAATAGAAGTCTTCAACATATCGGTTTCATATTGCAATGCCTTTCTATAAGGCACCAATCTTCTTGTTGACAAAGTCAAGGATTGGCTATTCACATTTCCAAAAATCATGTATCCCAGTCATAATGATAACCAATTTGTTTCTAATAATCATAAGTTAATTAAATGGGACCATTTGATAGAGTCAACAATGACTTTTATCGTCCTCTAAAAATAGCTAGCTTATGATCTATATATGTCTTGCCATGTCTCCATAAGTCAACATTACTTGTTGTGTAACAATAATGTTAATAGTGTGGCTCTATAAAAGCTATGATTTACTCAGCACATGCCAAGATATATCTTTCACTTCTAAGAAGATTCATGTATTACTCATAATTTATGTGTTCCATGTAATCCAACGCTATTACATGATTATCATGTAATCATACATTACATATATATGTATATACATTTATATAAAATATAATATATTCCCTTGTACATAATATATTTATAGATACATATAACTATGTTTCCAAGGGTTGATAAATATATCGAATGCACTCATATATACTAATGAACGTATATACGTATTTATCAAACAATATAGTATGAATCCATATATTATATTAGTTATACATGTAGTATATATATATTTATAAACTAGAACACACACACACACACACATATATATACATATGTTTATAAATAGCATAAAATGTTATGTCACATATACACATATATGTATAAGTATATATATTTAATAATATATATAGATATACGATGTCGATCAAATAAGTATTCATTCAATATATGGATGAACATAAGAGAGTAATATTCTCATAACAATATATATATATATATATATCCATACATATATACTCCTCTATATAAGCATGAATTCTTATGTGTGTGTGTGATATATATATACCTAGGTATAAAATACTCATATCGAACAAAGTCATAACTTATTCGATAATCCAGTGTAGACCATTTTTTTGGTAGTCCAACACATAGAGATGTTATATATATATTTATTTATACACATGTATACATTCTCTCCAAGCATGAATTCTTATGTGTATATATGTATATGCTCATGAATATATAAACACTCATCAATCAAGCATAAAGATATAAGGGAGGAACTCTTAAGCTCAAACAGATAAACATCACCCAACACACAAAAGTAAACAAGACTCCTAATGCAAACATATTGGTTAAGGATGAATTACCTATTAATCACAAGTTGACTCAGTTCATTTAATCTAATGTGTGTGTTTATGCTTAGATAGTTACATTTACCAGTTACCCGACCAAGATCTTCTCCCGGGTGATACTTCCCCCCTCCTAGAGAAATGGACATTTACCTACAACCACCAGCGCATGCCTTGGCAGTCAGTTGTTCACAACAATAAGCAACATATATATATAAACATCTTCAAAGTTAGAATAACAATAATTCAATAACCATCTATTCTCATTTATGCAGTATTTCACCATGAATAACATCAATTGAGATAACATCAAATAAAACAACATCAAATGAGATAACATTCATATTGATAACAAGGTACAAGCATCATTAATTCATCTCCAGATTTCACATTACATTCACATTTACCCTATGTAGTAATGGTAAATAGTAACTTCACAATTTGGGGTGTAAAAAAACATGGGATAATGCACATTACCCCTCTATTGTTTATACTTTTCTTTTGTTTGCTAAGGCTACAATCCTTCTCCTAGTTGTGAGTGAACATCTTATCTTCTTGTACTTCTATTTTTGTGATGGTGTCATGCCCATTTTGTGTATTTCCAACAATGATTGCATTCCATGAGACTAGATTTATTTTCAAGCCATGCCTCCATTATGTGCATAGAGTCTATAAAGAAGGATTTTCAAAATGAAAACTAGACTATGGTGACTCTATTTTTTCAATATATTGTGGCTTGAAGAATCCTCGCCTCTATTGATCTCTTCATTTTAATTAATGTTTTTTAAATGCAATGGAATGTCTTAGGGAACCTTCCAAAATACTTCCTCATTTTTATTTTATTTTCCCATATAAGAAGATCAATCCCTTCCAAATCATATAATATTCAAATTTGACCTTGTTTCTTTAGAATACATGTTGCATGATTCAACAAAGGAATGCAAACATCAAACTGTTTAGACTACACCATTCTAGTGATATCCACAACTAGTTAACTTAGATATCCACATGGAAATTCTAAGAGACTTATATAGATCAACATTAGATTCCAAATTAGATTTCAACACAAGAAGTCTTAGAGCCATTTAGATATTTACATTAGATTACAACTTAGATATCAATATTAGATAGAAATCCAAGAGTCACCACTGAGATTTTTGCATTTGGGACTTGGGGAATCTCGTAATACTTGGCCTCCAGATTTTTACAATATCAAAAAGGTTTGGGATCACCATGGACTATGACTTATTGGTTATGATAAGGGAATTTGACACATTGACGGAACGTGGATGCGACAACTTGCATCCCATGGATCCATGGGTGCCCTAGGAGAATTTTATAGGGGAGTTCAAGGTCAAGGACTTGGCAAGTGGTTTCCATGATTGTTGGCCCTACTTGGATAGGGAGTTGAATGGTGCCTTGGGATACCCGTTCTTGATCATCATAGACCCTTATTGTGATACCTTTTCCTTTTTCGATGACATCCTCTAAAAAGCGGAGATTCTTTATCAGTTGTAGAGTACAAATATTCAAACTCTTACCCCCATCCACCAAAACCCTTTTGACCTTATTCTTATGGACTAAGACTTCCAAGTGGAGTGCACGGTTATGAGATGGTTGGGTTGGGAGATCATGTTCATAGAATGTGAGGAGATGCGGTGTGGTGATATGTCTGACCATAGCTTGAAATTGGTCTACATCAAGATCTGTGGGAATGGAGGATGCGACCAATGCCTTCTCTAAGATGTCCCTATGTGTCAGTGATATTTTAAGTAGCTCCATGATGGAGATTTGGGTGGGGGTCTTTTTTAGCTACTCTAAGACACTATAAGCACAATAGTTTGATTTTGAATTGGTGGTTGGTGCCTTGGGTGGTGGTGAAGCTCTTGGGATAGTAATTCTACCACTACGTGTGGTGACTCCACACTCGGCTCTAGGTCCTTTGATATTGACAACTATTACCCATTCATCAGAAGATGCGACAACATGGTCATAGATGTTTACATTGTTGTAACTCTTTCCTTTACCATTGTTGCTTCCTTTATTGTGATCCGGCATCAGATTCGTGTATATTTTGAGATCTTGATTCCTAGCTAGTTGTTCAATGGTTATAACCTTGTCATTGATGAGATCTTGAATAAGATTTTTAAGTGTCATACAACTAGTTGTTGTATGTCCCTTTATTTTATGGAACTTGCAAAGGCACTTCTCATTTTACCATGGTGGTTTAAGTGTAGGCTCCTAATAATTTTCGTAAACAAGGAGTGTGATAATATTTAATTGTACCAGTTGTTGCATGACAGATTTGAGTGGTTCCCCAAGTGGTGTATATTTTCATTTCAGTGGGTATTTGTTCTTTGGGGGTGGTCCGCCTTGATTATTCATGTTGTTGACTATTTGATTCTTGGGTTTTTGTTGTGATCGGGTGTTTTGATGAATGGGTTTTTGTGTGTTGATTTGAAGAGTGTTTTGTGTGTTTTTCCTTGGGGCACTGATAACAACTTTGGCATCAATGGCACCATCATTGGTAACATTTTTATTCTTGGCCTACGTATGAGGTTTGTCATTGTAACTCATTGATGTTTATTTGTCTTGGTATGTATGGGTGTGCCCCCTTGTGCTATAAGGGCTCTTTCAATGTTGAGCGCCTTAAGGATCAATTGGTCATACTTTTTTATGCATTGCATTTTCAAATGAAAGGACAAGCTCCCTCAAAGGTTGGATATGATAGTCCCGATTTGTTGTTCTTCTGGCATAGACCATTTTCTCTTACTGGCCTTGGATCGCCATCATTGCAAGAATGTTGCAAATGTTTCTCCCTTGGCTTGTTTTAGGCCAGATAATTCTTCTAAACTCACTTGCACTTCCAAGTTAAATGAATAATTTTTGATGAACAAGTCCACAATTTCTTGGAACTTTTTAATTCCAAGGGCGAGGCAGTAGAACCATTCCATTGCTAGACCAGCCAAACTTCAAGGGAAAAGTCGCATTAGATAAGAATCATCATATGCACCCTCCATACAATATATGTGGAATTCCCTAATGTGATCTTCAAGATTTTTTTTTCCTCAGTATTTTTTGAATTTTGGTATTTCGAAGCTTGGTGGAAATGGTACCATAGCAATGCTTCTATCAAATAGATAGGGGCACAAATTTCCTTTTGTGTGTGATTTCTTTTTCTTTCCTAATTGTATGTCATGTATCTGTTGCGAGAGCAACTTGACTTGTGTGGATAGATCATTTTGTGGGTCAGATGGTGGAATGTATGTGTTTTGGGGTGGTATGGTTGGTGGATCAATGTTGTTATGTGGGATGGTGTTTTGTTAGGTGAATGATGGAGTGGAACCTATACCTTGTATGTTAAAGTTCAAAGTATTTGGTTGTGCATAAGTTTGAAGACTTTGCTATTGTGCCAATAGTGCTTGCTAGTATTCCCAATGCTACTATAGTGCCAACAACACTTGTTGTTGGTATTTTTGTTGGTTTCTTTTGTTGTTGTTGTTGCACCAACAACGCTTGTTTTTGGGCTTGTTGTTGGGCTACTTTTTGTTGCACTTGGTGTTGTTGCAAGGCTTGTTGATAGGCATATTGTTGTAATGCCTATGCTTGCACTTGTTGTTGTTGTAGCAAAGCTTGTGCTTGTGCTTGTGCGACTTATTTCCTATCTTGGGTGGCTTTTGCGGCTTGTGCAATTTATTGTTGTAGTAGTAAATCTTATGCTTTTGCTTAGGTATCTTGTTGTACTTCCTATTGTGCTTGTTGCGTAGCTTGTTGTGCTGCCTCTTGTGCTTGTTGTGTAGCTTGTTGTGCTTGTGCTTGTTATGCAACTTATTGAGCTTGGGTAAGAGGGGAGAGGGGAAGAGAGTTTGAGAAAGGAGAGGGTGGGAGGGAGGAGCTGGGGAGAGAATCAGAAGCGAAGAGAAATCAAACTCCAAACAGAGAAATGAAAAAGAAAGAAAAATCCTCTAGAAATCAGATCATAAAAAAAAGAAAAAAAGAGAGAAGGAAAAGACCTAAAAAAGAAAAACCGAAAAGAGAGAGAAGAAGGGAAAGAGGGGGAGGAAGAGAGAAAGATGAGATAGGAAGGGAGGGAAATTAGAAGAGAGATAGAAAGAGAGAAATTGAAAAGAAGTCTAAAGAAAGTAAGGAAGAATGGATTTTCTAACAACAACTTAGATAGAATATGATATTCTATCTCTCTTAAAAGGTAAATCTCTATTAGCAAGCCTCAAGAGATAACCCCAAGGTCTCTAATGTCAGGTCTTGACAATGCATAAACAACTCAGTGATAAATGTGAAAATGTTGGTAATCACAAAGGATCCTTACTACAAGCAAATACTAAATCCTTAGATTTATCAGATCTAGCAATATGATGATACTTCCAATCCTAAATCTAACCCAAATGATAAAGAAAGATCAAAAGAGATAAGGTTTTAGAGAGATTCTTAAATTTAAAACTACTCCTAAGATTAACAATGCAGATGATGAGACACTTGAAATTGACCAATCCCTCGAGAAGTGGATCTTCAGAAACAGTGCAGAAATCTTCTAAGGTTAAATATTTTAGATCACATGAACATTCATTCAGAAACCCTGTTACAATCAAATGAAAAAACCTTACAATTATGAACTAAGCCGCAGTGAGTCAGGAGCCTTTTTCAAGCAACTAACAATGGTTGGTTTAAAAGTATGGACTGGGGACGTTGTTAAACACTTCAGTACTGAGAATGCATGGCACTATCAATTCTTCTAACATTAAACCTAGCACATCTATCAAATAAACTTAAGCAATTCCAAAGATAGAATCACAAGAACCATGCCAGATAAAATTCAACACAAGAAAGGCACCAAATTACAATGTCTTCACTTGCATTAAATTACCCAAAGTAGCAACAATTCTTGTATTCTATTGCAGCACTTGCTTGCTTGAAAATAAAACTAACTCCTAACTCTAACTCTTGCTATACTGCTTAATTCACTCCAATATCAAAACTATCTAGCCCTTACAAATGAGGCAGAATGCCATATTTATAGAAACACCCCAAGATATGTTGGCCTATTTAGAGTTTACAATAATAAATGGCCACAAAACAAGTTGGCCAAGAGGAATTCAAAATAAAGTGAAATATGCATTAAATGCATGTATTCCATCCAGGTCGGCCTGGAATCTCCAACATAATTTGGACCAATGCACGTAGAGGAGAAAGAAAATAATGGGGAAACACAAATTCTGATGTAGCCTTGCATTAACTACTCCCCCCTTTATCCTTAGTGTGCTCCATCTTATCTTGCACCATGAAAAATACCTTGTCCAAGTCGGCCACAAGAGCCATAGGTAAAATCTTAACTCTCCTCTCAATGGACTTGATATCATCTCTTGACTATTTTACCATTTTATCCCAATCTACCTTACTGGTTTGATATTTATCAATAACTGCAATATAAGTAGCCACATCATCCAACTGATGCTAAGTGATTGGGCCCTCATTGATTGGAGAATACACATCTCGCCACCATTTTCTCAACTGCTCCAAGCTAAGATGCTTTGGCACAAACCTCTTTCTCCCTATCATCACCTCAAAGAAGGAAATACACTTGTTGTAGATTTCAGTTAAGGTATCCTCAATTTGTTTCCCCTATTTATACACCTTCTTCAAAGCCTTTTTCCTTATTTGGAAAATTTCAAACCATTCCCAAGGTTCTACAATTCTTGAGGAAGGAAGAATACCATCGCTCACCAATTTATCTCCAGTATATTCCGTGATGGTTTTGGTCTTTTGCAACAAGAGATCCACATCCTCCTTATCCTGAGCTAGCACATTCCTTAACCAATCTATTGACCTCATTGCATCTCCTCCAGTCGAAAGGATTTCCTTGATAAAATCATCTACCTTGGTTTGTACCCCCTACAACCAGCTGATTGTAGCATGTGTTGTGCTTTTCATTCTTTCCAACTCTGATATTATTTCTTGTGGTAGGAAACTTGCAGCAAATGATGAGGAACTAATGGATTGCAAAGGTTTCATCAAGTCTTGCAAATATCTCTTGAGTTTATCATTTTATTTCTTCAATTCCTGTTTGGTTTGTACTTCTTTCCTCAACCTACCCAAGATCACAACACTAGAGCCCTCATATTCTTCAATCTCTTGTTCCATGGAAGTAGGCCCTAGGTTGATGGTATGCACATCATAGTCACTTCTAGTCACATCATCCCTATTCTTATCAGGAGCAGGAGTAGCAATGTGAACCACCTTTTTATTTGCCTCATCTCTCTCAATCTTGGAGATGACCTTGGCTTTCTTCTTTCCTTTACCCTTTCCTATATTTTCCAATAGCTCATCCCAATTGGGAGGGGTGTCATCTACAAAAATCTATTTACTCTTTAATTCTTTATCCAACCAACCCAAAATAGTAGATTCTAATTGCACTTTTCTTTGTCCAACTTCTTCTTGTTGATCCCTGGGTGTATCTTTGCTCAAATCCTATTTCTTAGAAATATCCTCAACTTTATCTTCTTTTTCTTTATTATGATGTTCTTCTTCATGTATTAGTGATGGAGTTCTAACTAGCATTTCCTCTCTCTAAGGAGGTCTATCTTCTTCACTCCTAACAGGTGAATCCTCATAAGTTACCAGAGGAGACTTCAATGCCTATATTTCTGCCTCAGCACTATAGAGCTCACCTTCTTGAAATTCTTCTCCTTTTGGATCTTGTTGACTTTTTGCCTCTTTGGATTCACCTGGTTCACCGTGAGATTCATGAGAAAGAGGAATATTATCATGTTTTTCTATAGCAGGAGTGACTGGAGGAGCATCCTTTCTCGGCACACTATCCTTAGGAGAATGAGTTCTTGATCTCCTTGTATATACCTATGTCCTTTCTCTTGAGCTCTCCACATTTATCACAGGTGGGCTAACTTCCTCCCCTATCTTGGAACTTTCCTTTTCCTTCTATGACAATCTTAATATCCTTCTTCTCTTGGCCATAGGGACACTAACTTATTTATCCTCCCTTTTAGCTTCATCCTTTGGTGACTTCTTGGTCCTTGAAATATGCCTCCTTTTCTTTGCAATAGGCTTTCTTTGTTTTTCTACCTCCTATACTTCCTCCGCTTGAACATATTTAATCTTGATCTTAAAAGGAGAGCTCACCTTTCCCTTACCCTTAGGATCTTGCTCAATTGACTCCTCAGAAGAGGAATGGGATTCCAAGTCTCCCATTAAATCATAGGTGCATTGCACACCTTCACTTTCCAATTCCCACATCTTATGCTTGAGCCATAGCTTGTATACTTAATCACTAGAGTCATAAGTTGTTCTAGCTCTGTTTTCTCTTCCTCCAACCACTTTATTTCTCCAACTGATTTATCTCTCACTACTTTGTAGTCATGGCCCTGAATCAAATCTCCATCATCTTCAACTTGATCTAGAATGGCCTTCACATTATATAGCCAAACCAAGTTAACAGGTAGCCAAGAGAACTTCTTCCTTCTAATCTCAAATTCATCACTACAATTTGCCCAATAGTCCTCTATATCATCCTTGTGACTATATTCTTTGCTGGCCTTCTTCTATGCTTCGCTAGTTCTATCAAACCTAGACCTTTTAGAATGGAAGGATAACCCAAGAGTGCTCATCTATTCCTCAGAGAAATGTGTCATCTATATAGAAGGTAAGGACTCATTGCCACCTATCCTGAGGGGAAAGTCATTTCCAAATCCTATTTTTTTCTTCTCCTTCTTGACTATAGCATCAAAATCATATATTTTCCTTGTGACCTCCAGAAGTATAATGTGATATGTGGGATACCTAGGAAGTCTGTATGGAGCCCTCTGACAACCATCTATTCTTATATATGGAAAGGTGGGACACTGTATGAACCAAGCCCCATACCTTTTGATTAGCTCCTTGGCATTGTCAAATATCCTTACATGCTCTGCACCTTGGAGCAACCTAGTGATGTACATGGTGAATGCATCATTCACCCTCATATAGCTCGAGTTACCCAGGTGTAGCTGTGGATAAACCTCATAGATTACATCTTGTCCAAACACACCCCTTGTACTTAGTCCTTTGTATGGATGAAATCTTGCAAGTGCATAAACCAAGTAGGAGGTCATTGTGAAGGTCTTCATCTGTAGGACATTACACATCTGTTCATGAATCATGGCACTTATAATGCTTGACCAATGATAATTACCATTCTGCTCCATCCTCAGAATGACATGGAACATCCAATTCTCAAATACTCCTACACTCTTAAACCTACCACCCTATTGAGAAGGGTGATAACATCATAGTACTCCTTGAATTTAGCTCTGAATAGCTTCTTGGGTAGTTTGGAAAAGTGGGACTTAGGATTTTCCAACTAGGAATTGAGGACTTGTTGGGACTTGATGGTATCTTCCTCATAGAACTTCTTTGCCATGTCCATATCAATAGCCACCACATGGGACCTATCTGGCATGTCAAAGGTTTGGGCTATAGACACAGGATTTAGATTTTCCACAATTCTCCCTTGGGTGCCAACTATCCTTTGTGTACCTTTGTCATAGTGTCTAGCACACTCGAGCACCAACTCATAACAATGCATTGTAGGAGGAAATCCAACTACATGTGCCGAACTTGATTCCAACATTCTTCTAGCCAGCAAAGGAAGGTTTTGTCCTGCCATCCTCGTCTTAAACTCTTCATAATCCCATAATCCAACATTGGTATCAGTTACCTCTAACCAGATGGAAGTAAGCTTTCTCTTAAGAATTCTTCTCTTGATATCTATCTTAATTCTTTCTGCCTCATAAATGGAAGACCCCTCTGCACTTGGATCCATCACTCTACCCTTGGTTC
Source organism: Sequoia sempervirens (assembly GCA_007258455.2). Taxonomy (NCBI): domain Eukaryota; kingdom Viridiplantae; phylum Streptophyta; class Pinopsida; order Cupressales; family Cupressaceae; genus Sequoia; species Sequoia sempervirens. The sequence continues at coordinate 44,022 of VDFB02351377.1, forward strand.
TGTTGGGTAAAATTTGAATGCGTTTTATGTTGTTTTACCTCATAAATTTCCTGATTTGGTCCTACCGTATGCATATTTCATCTATAGTTTTCCATATTGCCCCATTGAATCAATCGAGTTATGCATTTTTCATGTCTGGGTCCATATCGACATAGGTCCTTTACTATCTCCCCGACCCATGTTGCTTGTGAGTTAACATTCATTTGTTGTAGGTGTTTTGGCAAGACCTTTTCTTTGTTACAGCGACTGGCTTTTTCCTGTGGGTGGCTATCGGCATGACATTCATGTTGTTTTGGTAGGATGGCCTCTCAGCATGAGTTCGCGACATCAGTCTCGATATCCCTACCATGAACTAGCAGGGGTCTCGGTGACATGCATTATGGATTCACTTCGGCCAAGCGGGTTGCTTTCGGCGTTAGGTCTTGGTGAGGCTCCCTTGTCTTGGCGACCGACATGTGGGAGATGCATATCGAGGGGAGTCATAGCTATCGTTGTAAGGTCTTGGCGAGTGACCTTGGTCTCGCGAACCCGCATGGATTTTCTTCGAAAGAATTTCGGTGTGAGACATGGCTTTTGGTGGGATGTCATGACGATCTTCGTATGTCTTACCGACTTTGCATGGGTGTTCACTTCAGCCAGAGTCATAATATTTGGGATATGGTCATAGCGAAATGGTCGGGTCTTGCCAACAATGTTTAAATGGTTTTCTTTTGGTGAGATATTGGCTATGTCTTGGCGAACAGGTGTGAGCTCGATTGTTTCGGTATAGCAATTTACTCTACAAGACATCTCGTCGAGGGTTGAGGGTTATAGCGACGGAGGATCCTCGCCGGCAGGAAAAATATTTTGTCTCAGGGACTTGGGATGGTTGAAGACTTTCGATGAAACATAGTAATCTACAAGAGGTCCCCTTGACAGATGGAAGCTATGGCAACAGTGAATAAAACAAAGGGAGCATTTTGGTATGATGATTCTTGTGTCTTAGCAATCAAAACAAATGTAACACATATGTGCTCTCGGTATGACTAAGGGTTTTTGATATGATATCTCCACGACTCAGGTGGTCATGGCAATGAACAGGGGATCGTGGGCAGATAACGATTGACGATACAGTTTCCTTCAACATACCTTCTTTGTTGTCTTGGCAACTAGTTCACTGGCAAATAAAAACAAAAATTTGAATGCTGTGGCCGACATGTATACATTTGATGACTGTTGCTGGCCGACTTGGTTTTTGCCTGAATTCTACAGTGGCCGACATGGAGTTTCAAAATGATTTATTTTCTAATGCTGGTGTACAAATATGCACCTCGATTGTAATTGAAAGATCATGAGTTTTTAGATCAGATTTTAGATCACATACAGTAGTTAGGAATGGCTACAGTAGAATAATTTTCTCTTATCAGAGACTATGTGCATGTTTTAAAATGGCGAATTCAATGGAAACCAGCTGGTGTGGTAGGTTATTTCTAGTGTCAATTGTATGTTGAACTTATTGAAAAGTATTGCTGAAGCTGTCTCCAATTTGATTCTTT
>VDFB02351378.1:0-12470 GCA_007258455.2 Sequoia sempervirens
CTCCAGTTAAGGCGTCCATTCAACTCTCTTTCGAAAATTCAACTTTGAACTCTCAATCGAATTCCAGACTTAGCCAAATTTCATGAAAATTTAAGCTAAAACCTCTGCCGGGACCTCTGTTCATCCTCTGACACTGGTTGACTGACTTCTCCGATTGGCTGGCTGACAGGTGCATCGCGGAGCTAAGCAAAAATTGATCAAAATATATCTTGAGACTGCACATCATAAAACTGACATCTGAAGGCTCAAAAATCCAAGCGCCTTTTTCAAAAGCTGCGCTTTTTCTCAGACTTAGTCAAATTTTGACTTCTGTATCTCGAACGAAGGGAAAAACAAATCCTTTATAACTTTCATTTTATCAACTTTCAAGACTGGAACTCAGGTTCACTGCGAAGCTGACCTCATTCTGCACGATAGCTGCAAAGGTACATTTCCCCAGAAAACATCATCTGAGGGGTGAAAAACTAGGGCGCCTTTTCAAAAGTTGCTCTTTTCATTCCAAACTTAGCCATTTCTGGAAACGACAAAAATAATATAAAAACCTCGACTGCAAGCTGCTGAGACATCTTCTGATCTGACGGAGACAGGCAACGGAAAGCTGAACGTAACACGGACACATTGAACATCTGGTATCATCAGAAAGAAGGCATTAAAGGCTTGAAAAGCTTGGGCGCCTTTCTCAAAATGTGCTCTTTTGCTTTTTCCTCTGATATTTTGACTAAGATTTGACCCAACGTTTGACCTCCGATTCAGACGCTTCAGCAACTCAGATCCACCCTCTGACGGATGCGTCGCGAAGCTCGAACGAATGTGAGATAAACATCTTGGATGGCATTCAGCCAAAAACCTACGTCTGGCACCTCAAAAAGATGGGCGCCTTTCTGAAAAGCTGCGCTTTTCTCCAGTGTTAGCCAATTCTCGCTTTCGCCTTGATTTGCACTGTATCTTCCGTAACTCGAACAAAACAGGTCCGTTTGACAGGCTTGATAGCTCACTGCGAAGCTGACGTGATGCCGGACAAAAGTCTGCTGGAGGTGACAAACCCTAAAAATAGGGTCTGGGCCCCTAAAAGATAGGGCGCCTATTTCAAAATGTGCTCCCTTCTCCAGAGATAGAAAATTTTGACGTTTTTCTTTCAGATTTTACTTTTCTCAAATCTCTTCGGTAATAGACTGACATAGTACTGACACCAACTCCATATTTAAATAGCCCAAAAACGACCATTTGACAACACTTTAATAAGATTAAAACTCAATTAAGCAAAATGCCTTAGTGAAGCAAAAATTTTGGTTTTGGGTACAACATTAGGCTCCGTTTGGTGACCATGTCGGATACTTACGGCATAGGAGATCCCTAGAATCTCAGTGTTTCGTAGACCAGTGACTTTATAAGTTGGGTATATGGAGTTAGGACTTTCCTAATCACCTAAACATTAAAATTCCTAAAAATCACCTAAAACAAGACTACATAAATCACCTAAAACACGACAAAACATCACAGAACAGGGAAACACAATACAACATAACGATAAAGCATAAATAAAAATTACTTAAAGAAAACTAACTCCACCCCTGAAGAGATGAAGTGCTTTGAATATTGTCTGCTGGATAGCAGCGAGAAGAGCCTCCCACTGATGTTGTTTATGCCTGAAAGGTTTAACTTCTCTTCTTCTGGGAATTGCAGGAGGCAATCCTTCTGGAATGAAGATTCTTAGGTATTCATATATCCATGCAAAGGCATTCTGACAAAAGTCAGAATATGATGCAAATGGGAAATCTAATACCCCGAAGGTATTAGTTCTATTATTGTCCATCCTGGGGATGTTGAATTCTTCAAACCAGTCAATCGAGTTCCAAACTCGATTTCTGTAATGCCGTAGGTGATCTTTTCTGACTTGATAATATCCTTTGACTGGCTCATTGATCAGCTCTACATCACCTTTAACACATAGGAGTTTGATTCCCATGTCTTCGGCATCTTTGAGGCCTTGCAAAAGCACCTCTTTTTCAGATTTAGTTAATTCCAATTGCAGGCAATTTGCAACTAGGTTCAACTGTCCTTTAGGGGATATGATCAATTCCCCTTCTAAAAATTTTGTTGAACAATCTCCATCAAACTGTATTGTCCATGACTTTGTCTCCTCTGTCGGTCTCTTTTCAGAACAAGAAATGTTCTGGTCTTCAACTTTTATTTCTGACAGAGTCGCACAATTACCAGGACCCGTTTCAGGCTTCGCTTCTGTTGGAACAGATGACTTGAGCATAGCCTGCTTCTTTGCGACCTTGAGAATCTGATCTAATTCTTCTGGATGATCCTGAAGATATTCCAGTTGCGATATTTGTACCTTGGTTTTCATCATGGAAGCTACGATGTCAAAATTTGCTAAAGACGTCTCTTGAGCAACTGGCATAGTAATTTCATGTGAATATTTGGGTTTGGAAGTGGAAAGCACTTCTTTACCCTCTTCATTTGATTTCCGCCTTTCTTCTTCTTCTTTCTGTGTCTTGAAATGTTGATCATGTGTAAACACAGCAGGAGTGTACTGACGGTATTCTTCTTCTTCTTCTTCTTGATTTGCGGGTTCTTCATCAAAGTATCCCGCTGCGGAGTCGCCATCGAAGTTGTCCGTCTGTGGTAAAACAACCTTTGAACTTGGTATTGGTACAAAACTAGAACTGGGAGCAGCTATAGTGTATCCTATGATTTGGATCATTCTCAGGTTCTCTGGACATGTGGATCCGGTATGTTCATCAGTGTCATGAAAAGGACAAAATACTGCACTGTGTGCAGCCTCAATCATTGATCTTGATGGAGATGTTGGCAACCGTGGCTGAAGATTGTCTCTCTTTGGCTGGTACGGTTGCTGAACTGGAGATCTGATAGAATCTATTTTCGTCAAGCCAGAAGTGATCATATTATCCTCCAACTCAATGGCGTGTTCTTGTTCACTCTTCAACTCTGTTGCTTTGGCCATCTTGAGAAAGAAGGCTATCTCTGATGGAAGAGCATTTATGAAACAGCTTATCAGAATCTCCGGTGATGGGTTGAATGTAGAAGCAATTCTTGTAACAAGACTATTAAATCTTGCCACAAAATTCCTCATGTGTTCTTTGGGCTCCATCTTTGAATTTGTGAGTTGGGCGAACAACATATGGTTGTCTTCAACGGGCTTGAATCTCGCTAAAAACTTCTCGCTCATAGTTGCCCAACTTGTGATACTGCCTGGCGCCAAGTGATTGAACCAATCGGCAGCATTTCCCGCAAGAGTCTCAACAAAGAGACGCACTGCGATGTCTTCATGTTCTACGTGCAAGACGGCACAAGCCGTTGTGAATGCAGAAAAATGGTCCTCTGGGTGTTGTGTTCCATCGCCGTGAAACCGAGGAAAACGCTTCCTTGACCCTTTAGGTAACTCATGATTTACCTCAAAAGCCAAAGGTCCAATGTTATTACCCCAAGGTAATGGGGGTGGACGTCGCCTGTTAGCATTGTTGTTGTTATCATCCATTGCTTCTGTGTGAATCATGCAATCGGATGCCAGAGTGTCTATCCCGTGAAATAAAAGCGTTTAGCTTTTCTTGAAGTTTTCTTGCCTCGTGCCCCACCGTGGGCGCCAGAAAACTGTTGGCGTCAAATCTAACACCTCTGGAGTGCAGGTTTGTACGGACAGCTATGTACACTACGCAATGAGTGCTCTTCAAATTAGGAGGGGAAGCTCCCTCGTTGTGCTGGAATGCATGGAAAAGAAAAGTAATCTAAGTCCTATTGTTCACCGAAGAGGCACAAGGTTAAGAAATCCAAGAACGCTTGCAGCTATGTATCGCTCGCAGATCATTAACTACAACTGCTTACTACTTTAAATCTATCCAGTTTCCTCAAGAAAACAGAGTATGAGGAAATGGAGCAGGGATTGACTATCGGACGATAAACGAGTTTAGACTCTCTACTTGAAGGCAAGGTGGCACAACTATCATCTCAATCTAAACAAGCTTATTGGGCACAACAGATTTAAGAATTCACTAAGACGATCTTATGGAACCCTGTGTGGCATAACACTCGATCGAAACAGCAAAGCCTTCACAAAACAGCCTTTATCTTTATAATCTCACGAAACCCTATGTGGCATAGCCTTCGATTATATTGATAAAGATTCACAAAACAGATTTATCGCTGCAACTTCTCAAAACCCTATGTGGCATAACGATCAACATCACAATGGTAATTAATAGTAAAACAACCTTTTAATACCTCAATCTCTTGAACCCTATGTGGCATAACAATTGATTTAATGATAAAGATGTTCAAAAACAGATCTAATCCATGGAGGAATTTACTACTAAAATCTTACGGAACCCTATGTGGCATAACACTTGATTGAAAGTAGTAAAGTCTTCACGAAACGATTTTATCATCACAATCTAACGAAACCCTATGTGGCATAACACTTGATTGAAATGATAAAAGATTCACAAGACATAAAGAATCCACCATTACAATTGCATGAAACCCTATGTGGCATAACACTTAATCATAATAGCGAAGACACATGAACAAATACCAAAAGAGCAATATTGAGGGCAAGGTAGGCGCAGCATATATTTCTCTCTCTGCTGCATAAGTTATTTTACAACAGAGCAAAAGCTCTTATTTTATATACATCAAGGTGTAGGTAAATCTACCTTTGAGTTTACTCATGCTCTTGCAATGCATGCTATGTCAACCCTAATGAACTATACGCTTAATCGGGCAATCACCTCAGTTTAACTGGTACAAATAACCTAATTGGACAATGTGCAAGCATGCACGTCCTTATTTAAAGCAAAGTTAACTGGCCACTACCTTCAGTTAACTGGAAACCCTAATCCTAACTCCTGTGTTGATAACTCCGAGGATGAGATAAGCATGTGTTAAGTCAGCAAGTGAACTGAAGACTGGAAGTCAAGTTAACTGCTGCTCAGGACTCAACCCTCGAAATTAACTGCAGGTTCCAACTGGCAGATCACTCCATGTCAACTCGGTCTAACACTTCGACCAAGAACTCATTGATCTCTTTGTCGTCTGGCACTTTGATGCTGTCCAAAAATAATAATCTGCTTCTTCAATTCTCTGCCACTTTCTGTAATTGTGTGCACGCCATCTTTACAATCTTCAGTCGCCTTTCTAAGACTGGCTAAAATTACTAAAATATTCTCTAACTTAGGCGCCATAGGTTCTCCTTCAAGGCTGTCACGAATCAGCTTCTCGAACTCAGCTTTGCACAACCTCGAGATCAGCGTAGGTATCATCTTCATGAAGATAATGGCATAGGATCCAAGTGACTTTGGCGGCTCTGTAAATGAAATGATCTCTGTTCCTTTTGCAGCGTAACGCTTCTTTGTCAGCTGCTATGATGAAAACCTAAATTAAGACCGATTTGGTCTTGAATTCAGTCTAATTGAACTGCCTTCTGAAAAACTTGCCCGTTGACTGTGAACACGGCTATATTCTGACAACTTTCTCTGAAAAGTTAAAAATGGCACCTGGTGAGGCTAAAAATAACTTGTCGGAGGATAATTTTCACCAAAAATTCTGAGACATGGGTTTTGTCTGGAAAATGATTCTAAGACAACCCACAACGTCAAAATTGTGAAAAAATGTCGTTTAGCCTAACATGCATAGACTTTTCAGTCGAGAACTGCAGGGGTTTTAGAGCTTCTCGGGGCAATTTTTCTTGAAAAAATCTGGAACATGGGTTTTGTGCACAGCGGAATTCTGAACAAACCCAGATGATGAGATTTTCAAAAAGATGTGATTTTGGCCCACATGCAAAGAAATTCTCGGAAAAAAGCACAGAGCTTCAGAATGAAGGATGCGGGGCAATTTTCTCGAAAAAATCTAAGACATGGGTTTTGCTACTGATGCTGAAATATGCAAACCTAGATGACCAAATTCTAAAAACACGCTGAATTTCTTTGACATGCGAAGAAAGTACCTAAGATGAGAAATAGAAGAAATAAGACAGAAGATAGAAAGTTTTGCTTGTCCTGCTTCTGAAAAATCAGCCAACCTCTTCTCTGGAACTTGGTAAAACCTGCATGCAAAGTGAAAATAAAGTCTGGAATCTTCTTCCTCTGCACAATCTGAATTCGTTGCTTCGAAGAACGCTGAAATCGGACACCTGTAGCACCTTCAGCTTGCTGGTCGCTCAAGAAGAATATGAGCTTCAGAGCAAAAGATGATGCAATAATGGACGCCATTGCTGAAATGAATAAACTTTTATTAATGAAATTCGTACAAAGCATGAAATCCTTGAAAAATGGCGCTTGGCTTCTTATTGGACCCCATCTTAGTTAACTGAAACTCAGATATGCTAAATAAATAGCCATGCATTAGGGTTTCCCTTTCGACACTTCAGTTAACCACTCTACCATGCGATTTTAGCTTCAGTTAACCATCTTTATCAAGTCCGCCACCTTCAAATTTGCTTTAGATTCATCAAATTTAACCTAAGGCGTGCCTTTTGATAACTTTAGTTAACAAGATTCATTGCAAAGAGAAATTCGCCATCTTCATGCAATAATAATGCTAAAAATAGCTAGCCTTTTGGAACTTCAGTTGGCCTTCATGAAGCGCCAACTTCACCTTCATGCTTCACTAAAAATATCTAAAAATAGCGCCCCTTTTGGAACTTCAGTTGACATTCCTTAGAAAGTGCGTAGCTTCACTAACTTAATGCTTCATCATTTAAAACCTAAATATGGCGACCCTTTTGACAAGTTCAGTTAACATTCACATTCGCCATACTTCACAAATTTATGCTTCATCCTTCAATTCGTCCCTTTTAGAACTTCAGTTGACACTCAATGAAGCGCCATCTTCACTAAATCTTCACAATTGCAACCAAATTCGCCATGCATGTAAACTTTAGTTGACATTCAGTGATAATCTTCAGTTAAGTGGACATGCAAGGTAGTTAACTAAACATGCAAACTAGTTAACTCCGAAGTTACTTTTAATCGGAAGACTACCCATAACAGTTCAATATAATTTAACCGGCATAATAACCCGTAAAATCGCAGCTCGTACCAACCGCAATAACTCCAAGCATAAGGCCCATTCAACTTCTTCGAAAATCAACTTCGAACTCCTTTAATCGAATTCCGCATCAACCAACCGCAAAATTTGTTAAAACCTCCGCCGACCTTCGTCATCCTCCGACATCAAGTTGATCGACTCCGATTACCGGGCCGACAGTGCATTATGAGCTAAGCAAAATTGATCAAAAGATATCTTGAGATCGCATATCATAAAACCGAGATCCGGCTCAAAACTGCTACTTTTTCTGCAAGTCACGCTACTTTTTCTCGTGACTTAGTCAAATTTGACTTCAGATTCTAATCCATGGTAAATCCTTTATATAATCTCATTTATCAACTTTCGGGCGCGACTAGAACTCCAGTTCATCAGCGGTCAATTTCATTCTACACTCCATGTACCGCAGAAGGTACATTTCCTGCAAACATCATCCGAGGGGTGAAAACTAGGCTTTTCAAAAGCGTTCTTTTCATTCCGTACTCTAGCCACTGAAACTACAAAAATAATATAAAAACTCCCCGACCGCAAGCCGCTAAGACATCTTCTCTCCTCGATCCGGACGGAGACAGCAACGGAAAGCCGAACGTGAATACGTGGACACATTGGAACATCCGTATCATCGAAGAAGGTATTAAAGGCTTCAAGTGCTTGGGCGCCTTTCTCAAATGTGCTCTTTTGCTTCTTTTTCCTCCATATTTTGACTAAGATCAATTCCAACGCTTGGACTCTCCGTTCGGGGACGCTTCAAAGAATCCTCGCGATCCACCCTTCCGACGGATACGGCTCTAACTAATGTGAGATAAACATCTTGATGGCATTCACTAAAAATCCCACGTCTGGCACCTCAAAAAGATGGGCGCCTTTCTGAAAAGCTGCGCTTTTCTCCAGTGTTAGCCAATTCTCGCTTTCGCCTTGATTTGCACTGTATCTTCCGTAACTCGAACAAAACAGGTCTGTTTGACAGGCTTGATAGCTCACTGCGAAGCTGACGTGATGCCGGACAAAAGTCTGCTGGAGGTGACAAACCCTAAAAACAGGATCTGGGCCCCTAAAAGATAGGGTGCCTATTTCAGAATGTGCTCCCTTTTCCAGAGAAAGAAAATTTTGATGTTTTTCTTTCAGATTTTGCTTTTCTCAAATCTCTTCGGTAATAGACTGACATAGTACTGACACCAACTCCATATTTAAATAGCCCAAAAACGACCATTTGACAACACTTTAATAAGATTAAAACTCAATTAAGCAAAATGCCTTAGTGAAGCAAAAATTTTGGTTTTGGGTACAACACATCGACTAGTGAAGGGATATGACTATTGGAAGATGGAATTATAAAAGAGGACCATTTCAAACTAAAGAGGCATGGAAGGAAGTAAGGGAATAGAACAGGACAATTAGCACTGCTCTATCATTTAGTATCAATTTATGATTTCAGATTATATCGGTTAGCATAATTATTTTTATGGTTTCAGATTTAGGAATTAATCTATATTATGGTAGGATCTTTTATATAGGATCATAATGCATTGTTCAAGTATAGTTGATGATTCATGCACATGCTTACTTATATCTTGCAATTAATATATTGGTGATGGATCATCAATAGGAAATGGAGTAAAGAGATTTGCATAGCATTTATAGTATTAATATGCATTATTACTGTAGGCATGGATCTAGATGTTGTTCTTGAAAATGCCATAACATGTATGGATACTATTGAATATTAATGCCTAAGGATAAATCTGAGCGTTTGAATCTGTCTGAAAACTTGCTTGGGGGAAAGGGCTTGAGACAGTGAGGTGTGCCTAGAGGTCCCACTTAAGATCTGCCCAAAACTAAGTAAAGGTTGGGCCATGGAGGAGTGGAAATCCCACTTAAGATCCACCCCAACCTAAGGAAAGTATGGGCCATGGAGGAGTGGAAATCCTGCTTAAGATCCGCCCAAACCCAAGGAGAGGAGGGGCCATGGATGAGTGGAAGCACCTAGACCACTTGCGAGCTCCACCTGATTCCACCAAGTAGGCAAAGTGTAATCTGAGGTGGTGACATGGATGGGGAAAGCAGGTACAAGTCGCCAATAGGGAGAGTTGTGGTATACAACCTCTTAGGCTTAGCATATGGCTTCAGGCGGACCCACCATGTTACTCCTAGTTCACAATAGGTTGCATTATTGATAGTCAATAAATGTGTTGCCATGGATTAATGCTAACCAATGTATATATGCATGTTTGGGAATGTTGTTCATGGATTGACTATAGGTTTGCAAATTCTGGATTACATCATCAAGGAGCTATTCATTTGATAAGGTGAAAAGCCTAACCCTAGTTTGTGGAGGTTGTGACCTATAGGCGAATTCTAGGGCAAATTAGGACAGGGGACATTACATGTAACATGGTGCAAGGAGCTATGGTGCTCACTAAGGGTGTTCATGCGAGCACTTTGTTTCAGCTAGATGCATGCATTGTTGAGTGCAATAGTTATTTTGTTCCTATAGTGAAGAGATCTACAAAATCTACACCATCACAATCAAAACCAACAACAAAGAGGAGCATTGTGTCTACTTCTGATGGTTGTGCTTTCTAGGTGCCCAAGCGAGCTCTTGTTTCGGAGAGAAAGTTACCTACAAAGAAAAAATGTTATGGCACTAGAGAATGAGCCATATAGGCGAGAAAGGTATGACCTTAAAAAATAAAAATCTTGTTGAGGAGATGAATGATTCTACTCTTGAATTTGATTTTTGTGAAGATTGTGTACATGGAAAATAGAACCACATCCAGTTTTATTCTATTCCTCACAAATCTTTTGAGGTTTTGGATTTAATTCATTCAATGTGCGCAGGTTGACAATGCCGCCCAATTGCCATTCTTTAATTCTTGGGATTTCAAGCCATACTTGAGCCAGATGATAGTATAGTATACTTGAGCTAGATGATAGTATAGTACTTCGATAATCAGTTTATATACGTAACTGTTGTTGTGCACTAAGTTTTATAAAATAGAATATCTATCAAACTGAAAATCAATCGCAAAAGTTGTCACATCCGAGAAGGGGTTTTTATAGTACACTTGATGACTTGCTCTAGTTTAATTTGATACTTACCCCACTGCATAAGTGGTTTCAGTACGTATCCCACTGCATAAGTGGCTTCATTGGTTTACCCACTGAATAAGTGGTCTCTAGCACTTCGCTCACCACTAAAAGTGGAAGATCTGATTTACTTTCATTTTTGTAATAGCCTACCATTACATAAGTGGATGTGTTCTACTCACCCCATCATACAAGTGGTTTACTTTCAGCAGTTCAGTTTAATGTAATCCTTACCACCATATGTTCTCACCTCGCCCACACTAGGAACTTGGTGATTAGAATGTGGAAGGAAGTTGTTTATCATTACTTTATGTTTTGGAGCTAACAAGTTTAAAAATAAAAAAATTAGGGGTGATTATTACACACACCTAAGGAGACACATTGGGGGGTAACAAAAAGGATTCTCAGGAATCTTAGAAGAACAATGCATTATGGTATCTATTTTCAGCATTCCAAGGAGAGTACATTGGTTGGACATACTGATTCCTATTGGGTAGGCTCCATAGATGATCGGAAGTCTACTTCTAGTTATACATTTAGTCTTGGTTTTGCAGTCATTTCTTGGACATCTAAGAAGCAACCTACTATATCTCTTTCTTTTGCAGACTCTAAATACAAAGCTGCATATTCTGTTGCTTGTCAAGATATTTGGTTGAGGAGGATGTTACAAGATCTTCACTATCTTCAGGATGGTCCCACAGTTTTGTATTGTGACAATCAAAGTACTATTCAAATGAGTAAAATCTAGTGTTCCATGGTAGGACTAAGCATATTGCCATCCAACACCACTACATTCGTGAGTTGGTTCAACAAGGTGTGGTTGAACTTGTATATTGCCCCACTGCAACACAATTTGCTGATATTTTCACAAAGCCCCTTGCTCGTGATCGTTTTCACACTTCGAAGTTTACTTGGTATTCTTCCCAATGTTCATTTTGGGGAAGAAATGGGATAACTAATGAACATTTTTTTCTTGTTTTCTTACAATGTTCATTATGGGGGAGAATGTGAGATAATAAACATTGTTAGTTGTTGTTAGAAGACAATTATCATCAATTAGGTAGTAGTTATTTAATTCAGTTTTTAGATCATCATGTATAAATAAACATTTTTCATTCATGATCAGCATAAGGAGTTTTTGGTATGTGTAGATGATCTACAGATCATCCTTAGATTTGTTTAGTTTGTAAATGTTTGATACCCTTCAAGATTTACTCACCTTTGATGGTTATATCTTCTTTGTGCAGCTATTTCTCTCTTGCTGGTGTAATTTTAACTCCTCCATAGCCCTCACCTTTGAAAAAAATGGCACTAACCTTTAAAACCCAACAATGACAACTTGGAGGCAAAAAATGTTGTTTGTGGCTTTTTGTGTTTGTGAAATGAGTTGAAAAACATATTATGCCCTCACTTTAGGGTGACCAATGCCTTTTAGATGACTTTTTTGTTTTAAAAATTACTTTTTTAATGTTTTTTTAAAGTTCAGACATCCCAAGCCATGAGTACATCTAGGTTCGGCTGGGTACACCCAAAGTCAAGTACATTATGGGTCTTGTTGGTGTACGTTTTATCATCCACCAGACACACAGAATAAAATGTCCAAAGACACTATCCTCTCTTGAACAAAATCACCGCATATGCTAAGATTGTGAGATCATATGGTGACTCCAAGGTTTCTTTTGTCAGGTCATGACGTGTGGATAAGCTCAATGGGCATTGTGATATGTTGGTAATACACAAAGGGACTTATGCTAAGAAATTCTTCACTAGTTTAGGACTTAAACGGATTTAACATTAAATGCTCCTTTTTTTTTTGGATTTTCTATTTGGGATTTCAAAAAAAGTGCAAAAGGGTAAGAGTTTAGAAGTTCTAATCTACTCCTAAGAATTCAAGAGACGGTAAAGATTAGGTGAAACTGAAAACCATGCTTTGCTTTGCCTCCCTAGCACAACTACACAAAGTGGGTGCAATCTTCAAGGGGTGTGATTATAGTTTTCATGTCTTGAACAATACTTATCCAGACTGAAGTTAAGCATCGACAATCATAAGCTCAGGCTAACTTTACGCATTGAATAAAAATCATCTATTCAAAGAAAGAATGAGCTAAGTTTCACCAATCAATACTATCAGATCTTTCATTCATTTAACAAACATTCAAATCAAATTCTATCTTAATTTTAATCTAATGTTGAAGAAGCTATGCAACCTTGCAAACCACTTGACAATAAAAGGGATTCAAAGCAAATCATGCATAAGAGCTTTTATTATCAGAAGTAGCAATACGCAACAATCTCATACACTTTCTTCACAA
>VDFB02351379.1:0-27688 GCA_007258455.2 Sequoia sempervirens
CTGAACTGAACTGATCTGATCTGAACTAAACTAAACTTCAAGCATGCAAACATCAAATCCTAACTCCTAGGATCTTTACATGCATTCAAAAGTGTTAACTGCTACTCAGATATTAATCGACACAAGGTGAGTTTTCACCTTACCATGTGTGCACCCACATGCTCCTATTATTTAGGAATAAATACAAATGTTAATTTCATGATTTATTTCATCCAAATATTACCCCATCCTAATCTTAGTGCTTTAACACATTCCAAAGAATCTAGGAGATACATGAAATAATTAATGTTTAGGACTTACAATTAAATGGCATCCTATTTCCAAACTAATAACAATGTGCCACGTGTCAGCTCCTTATTCATCCATCCTTTTCCACCTATCTACACACATCATTGTTCACCTTTATCACCTCTCTATTGGGTCCCACCATATACTTTTCCTTGTGTTGAAGGGACTTCATCTAGTCTCACTAATGTACCTTGTAACCATGTGTCCAACTGAGTCAATAATTCTAATTGGTAGGATGGTAGGCTACTACCACTTGTCCATCTATGTCACGTCATTCACCACCACCACTTGTCCTCATACATCATACTCTGCTAACTCATGTTGATCATCGCCCATCACACAAATACTTTCTTCATTCAGCTTCATCACCATGATTTGAAATAGTTGAGTAATGCAATAGAATTCTTCCACCTATACACTGTTGATGTCATCTTCCACTAGCTCCCGATGTCCATCACTCATCACAAAAACCATCCTATTGCTTCACTTCACAACAGTGATGTGAAGCAACCAAGTGATATGTCACCACATGTATTCCAAACCCACCAAAAAAAATTTCCTCCATCCAATCAAAATTTTGTTTGATCTCCACCATTCCTCACTCCCCCACAAGGTATAGATTAGGTCCCACCATAGATTTCATGGTCTAGCGGGCACCGTTGATCTTCCTCAACTTGATCACTATCATTGATCAACTTCCATCACTCATTGTTGAAGCAAATAACCTTTGACTTCCATTACAACGATGTGAAGGTTTTATGTGATGTAACCTTGTACCCACATGTCAATACCTTATTCAACCTCAAATCCATGCTACAATTCTTCTGCCTTTTCATCTTTGCCACATATCATAATCTTGCAAACCCATGGGGTCAACACAAGTCAACACAAACTTCTAATGGAATTATTTCTCTATTTTTGGTGACTTTCCAATTGCTCTCCTTTGGGAGTCAGGAGTCACTAATCTCCCTTACCTTATGCTTTAAGTGCATCATCGAGTAAAACAAGGAATCCCGAGCCCTTATGTTCGATGCACTTTTCACTCCTGTCGGGATTCGTCCATTGCCCTCATCCTTTACCATTTACCTCCTTTCACATTTATCATAGACCATAAATCATATCCATGAAACTCCAAAGTTTGAACCACCAAATTTTCATTGATCTTGTCAGATATTGATGTTTGTGCATACCACTTAAGATTACCAAACTTTATGATAAGGCATAACCCTTCCTACTAACCCATAAACATTGAAGCCTTTTCGGTGGTCGAAGGTCGCTCTTCCTCTTTACTACATACCTTCCAAACAATTAAGGCATAATACTTAAAACCAACTCGCAAGTTACCGAAACCCTTTTGGGGTTCAAAGGTCAAGGTTCATCCATACCTTCTTCCATAAACATAATGTTAATGTGTAAGCCCTAACCCTGATGTTTGATTCTTGATACCTTCATCATATTGTAAGCCTTAAGTCTGAAGCCCGAAGCCGATAGGACTTAGTAGATTTTTCTTCATCTTTCTGAGGGACTCGGTAAGAGGTGTGACCCAATCCTGATGCCCAAAACCAAGTAGGTAAAGTTGAAAATTACTAACTCTAAACACCTTCCTACTTCAATAAGCAATACACTACAAGCCTGAAGTCCAAAACCTAAACTCTTGTAATCTCTTCAACACTTGCACAGCAAGATCAAAAAACCTTCCTAAGTCAGTTGACTCACCTCAACCAACACCACATGCTTCCAGAATCGGATCCACTACTCTCACAACATCCTCTAAGCACACAATTGATCTATCATCATGCCAACATCTCCCTTACATGATCAATTCCATCTTGCCTCTAATACTTCTTTGACATCAATGACACTTTTACATTAATTCCAACATTCTCCTTTATAGGATCAGCTCCATCTCACTTATGATCCCTCTTTTGACATCAATGACAACTATATGCCAACAGTTGTTGCATATAGTAAGAGGAAGTATGAATTCACATTATTTTTAATAATGGATGTTCTTCTTTATTCAAGTGATTTGTGTTGGGACACAATATTTGGATTGGGAAACCTTAATTAGTGACCAGTTACATGACATGATATGAAATTTTTTATTAACAAAAGTTTTTACATGTCATCCTATCTCTTTTATGCCTTGGATTGTACTATACCATGGATAGGACTAAACCGTGTAGAGGATTCTGATGAACAGATTCAAATTTATGATTATTATTCTAATTTGTAGCTTGAAAATAGTTACAAGAATTTCTCAAGAGTAAATGATGTATTTACTATGTAGTTGGTTAGGGCGCTACAAAGTGATTCAGATCAGATGGTGTTTCCCAAATCTTTCTATTTGGTTACTAAATATGGTAGTCTCTTTATTCAATCTCATAGGTTTGTATACTTAAGGGTTGGTGAGTTTGACGGGTTTCCCCTTAAGCTAACTAGGTATGTGGAAGATAAGTTTAACTTGATAGAGATATGTCACCAAGTGGCGTAAGTGAATAAAAGGTGTGTAGAAAGGAAGAAAGTGGGCATTCCCTTCCATGTCATCTTGGGTTATTATCAATGTAAATCTCAGTCCAGCGCCCTAAACCTAGGGAAAGATGTTGCAAAATATACTTTTCTCACTTATGAAATAATATTTCCATTTGATAGTAAAAAAATTGTAAGAAGTAATCTTCATCTCTATCCTATATTTTACCATGTGCCACACTTAGAATATTACTATGTTGATTGTGTTGATTATAATGAAGTGAGAACGACTAATTGGATGAGGCTTGATCTAGGCCAAATTTTCAATTTTAAATTGGGATGAAATATAAAAGGAGTTAAAGATGATGGTTCTAATTTGATTGATCCCATTTATGTTAGTAAGGTGAAAATATATCCCCTACAACCAATTGACTAGAATAGTAGATAAATAAAAGATTTAAATGCCAATCCTATAGTAGTCTTAAGGAAAACTCAAATGTGGCTTGCCAAGAAGAAGGGAGAAACTATAAAAGCTCCACCAAAGGACAAGAGAGGAGTTGGAGAGAAAACCAGCATTAGTCATACAAGTGCAACCCCTTCAATATTAGTGACACCACTAGCATGAAGCATATCATTGTCAAGTGATAGTGGAGATGGAGAAGATACTCCTAAGAAGAACAAAGGCCTTAAGCAAACATGCAGTGAAGGCCCTCTCCCTAACATTACAACTTAAGAGAAGACAGAAAAAGAGACTAAGTAGCAACAAGAAGAGGATGACAAAAGGAAAGAAACTAAAAGAGAAAATGTGAATACTCATGAAGAGATACCTGAGCAACCTTAGGATATGCTAGAAGGGGGTGCACAAAATGGTAAAACTCCAACTTCTTTTATTTTTCAAAGTGCAACAAGGACTCCTCCTGTTAATATATTTGTTTGCTTCTCTACACCTAGTACTTCCTAGAACCTTGATTCTACCCCTTCCCCTCCTTCCTGGTTAGAAAATTCTCACTCTTGGAAGAGGAAAATATTACCATCAATTTTCCAATGGAAGATGTAGTTGGAAAGCTATTACAGAAAACCCATAAAGTTAAGAAGTTAAAGACAACTTCTAGGTTAATGGAAGATGAAACCTTTGGACATTTGTTTATGGAAATTGCACAACCATTAGTACAAAAGGATCTTGATCAGGCTACTATAGCTGATTATAGTATAACTAAATTGGATTTAGGTCCACCAATTAGGGATGGGGATGTCCATAACTTTTAGGTCACAACCTCTAGATTAGTAGAGAGAATATAAAAAGATATGCATGATAAAGAAAAATTGAAGGAAGTGGTAGAACTTCACTCCAATTGCCTCAAATTCTTAACATACCCTTCTCCACAACCTCTTAGTCAGGTGAGCCCTACTTTTGACCTCAAATCCATAGTTGGGAAGGCCATGATGAGTAAAATTTAGAAGGATAGCAACTATGGTTAGGTTGTTCAAGGGTGGATACCTGAAGTTAAGCAAAAGGTCCTCCTTTAATTGAGAAGTTGAAGAAGGTGTATGATGAATTCATAGTATTAAGGAATTCAATCAAATCAGAGTTAGTCAATTGTAAATAGGAGTCACTTTGGACATGAATTGATCAAGAATTAACTAAGATCATTGCAGTGGGTATAGAGAAATCTTCTTTAGAGAAAATTATTTCATCTAGAGATGACCCCAGGGTTGTTATGTGGAAAAAGAGCATAGAGTGGAAGCTTTCATATGGAAAAACTTTATGGAACAAAGAAATTTTATGAAGGAATCTAACTACCTCAACAATTATTTTAATAAAAGATTCTTTAATTTTAGATGTCAAAATTGAAGGTTGATAGGAAAGGTCCTACCATGATTGAGGAGCTAAAAGATGGATTCTTGAAAGTAGTTAACACTTTGTCAGGGGAATAGGTATTTGATAAAGAAACATTAAAGAAGTTAGCTAGGATTGATTCTATGTTATCTTGGCATGAGGATTCTCCTACCCTTATCACATGTAAGTTGGATCCCATTCGTATGAACAAGGCAACCTAGCAATTGAGAACAAAGAACGTGTTCATCCCACAACAGGCCGAGATTCCCATCATCATGCAAGTATTGAATGATTACAAAGCGCGTATGTCTTCAACTCAAAAGATTCCAGCGATCAAAATGCTCAACCACTTCAATAATAAATTTATTTTCATCTTCTCATAAATTATTTTAGTTGTTTATTTGATGATGAACTTGATGTTTACGATTATTTGAAAGAATCGGTTTCTTTCAATTATTCCAAGACTTTGGTGATAGTTATAATTTTAAAACTGTAAATATATTTCATTTGGACATTGCAAGGGTCTGAAATTTTGATCCCCCTTGCACTGTGATGCACGAGAGAGAATTGATCTTAATTGAAGGATTAGTTTTGCAATTTTGATTATTTGTTGTAGATGTTTATTTTTTGTGAGTAGTAAATTTTGAATGAAATACTTAATGCTTATGAATAATTATGTGAGCTTAGATAGGTGCTATGGATATTCCTTCATTGTGAGGGATGTGCTATTCTTTGGTTTTTTGTTCATATATCTTAGTGAATGTTGAAATTGCAGTGAGTCAAGTCAACTTACTATTGATAGTATGATCTACAAGTCATGATATTAATATTTTTTCAATTTACTTTTCAGCTCAGTTAGTCATTATAAATCAATTTCAATCACATATATTTCATATATATGGATAGATGTTAGCTTTCCTTTTCTAATTTTTGGTCAAAAGTATACCCTAGATTTCATAAAATTAAAAAAAAATTAAAATTATATCAGAAGAGGGAGTTGTACCTCAACTAAAATTCAAAGGAAGATCACCAATGCAATGGTGATCTCTCCAACTATTTGTGATCAATTAGTTTTTCTTTTGGGAAGAATGAAGTCAACCTAAGTTAATAATTTAAAGGAAAGATCTATCAACCAACCAATTTTTTGTGACTTTGTTAGGGATTGAGTCAAGAAAGATTCAGTATTCTGGTTATCCTAGTTTGAAAATCCCTAGCCACACTGGAATTCAAGTGTTATACCAGAGGTGACAAGAGGAAGGGTATCTTTGATCCCATTTTTGAATTTGTACAAAGAGGTGAGTTTGAAGAAATCATGAGGCCTCCATGAAAGATAATATCAAGAAGTATACCCTCTTCGCCTACAAGGAAGATACCCATCCTCTCTACTAGCCAATTTTCTACTTGTTAAGAACTTTTATTGCATGGAACTACTAATCCTATAACTATTAACTTCACTTAGAATATGGCTAACCTAGTACCATGGGGAGCAACCATAGGACCCTTTTCCCTTGGAGTTCAATTGTGTGATCTTCCTAAAGGGACTAGTAAAAATATTTCAAAGTTTAGAGGAGATGGAAAGATTACTACTGAAGAGCATCTAAATTCCTTCTTTGTTTCTTGGGGTGTTTAGGGAGTGATGGAGCTTCAAAATTTTTCTCTTTTTTTTGTCACTCATTCCTTTCCTTATGTCGCTAGTCTTTCATGGTGTTGGAAAATTTCTAAGGGTTTGGGTTTTAGCTTTGTCTTCATGTTAAACCCTTATGTTTACTTTACACCTAGGGTGGGATCTATTTTGTTGTTACTTTTGGAAGGTTTTTAAAACAACTTATGCCCCATCGTTCTGTCTAGGCTTGGTCCCTTTGGTTTTAATTTCTATTTCCTCTATGGGTTTTATTTTCCCTAAGTCTTGGTTGACTCGATCTTTCATCTTTTAAAAACAACTTATGTCATTGTTTTCCATCTGCCTAGTGATGTCCCCTTGTCCTTTTCATGAATGTTTTATTTTGTAGAAGGGATTGTATTCATGCTACCATTGATCAAATTGCCTTCCAATATCAACAGTTTCCCACCATCATGTGATCGGGAAGTGCAGTATCTTTAAAGATCGTGATATCACGGGCGGGTGCCACGTGTCCTTTTGGCATGGCCAAAGGAAATCAGTGTGTGTGTCGTCGATCAATCTTCATCAAATATCAATGGTTGCCTACCATCACGTGATCCAAAGCTATAGTATCTTTACGGATCACGATATCATAGGCAACCGCCATGTGTCTCATCTAGTGGAGCCAAAGAAATAATGAAATACTTTAACCCAGCTTTAATATGTTATGTTGCGGTTTACTAAAATGCTTGTGAGATGCACGTGCTTCAAATCAATGAAGATGTTATGATCTTAGCAGAAAAGGTGCTTGACAGATAATGATAGGGCCGACTAATGTTTTGAAGGAACAGGATCACCATTGTTTAATATCTACGGTTGCCCGCCATCGTGTGATCCAAAGTGCAGGATCTTTACCGATTGCAATGTCGCGAGCAACCACCACGTGGATTTCCTTCCCAGCGTATGGTATAGTGGGCCCTTTACTGCCATGTTGGCAATTGCGTTAGCTTTTTTTTAAGGTAGTCATTAGATGATTTGATCAAACTAAAGGATTGACGACTAGGATTTAAATTTGCATCAAATATGGTTGGAGTCATTCCTGTAGCACGCGAGTGAGCTTTAATGGCGGATGATACATTTACTAGCACAATTTCATTGAAATCAAATCAATTTTCCTACTTTTTTTGTATCACAAAACATTCAAATATTTTTCAGAGCAGTCTCAGAGCCAAAGGTGGAATTGCTAGTCTCTGTAGCCAGAATTTGGGATTTCTGCAAACAAAGCCATGAGTTTATTTTTTGTGCCTCCCGGTCATTCTGCACTTGAATTTGGGAAAGGATTTTTTGTGAGCTTGTTGATGAATGTATTAGGGTTATAGTTTAATTATATTTGTGAGAAATTGCAATGTTTTGTCCTATAATTTTCTATCTCTGGTTAGTCCTAGATATTTGACTTACAACATTGTAAAGAAGCCCTAGTTTGTCCAAGATGGCACCACCAAAGCAACATTCTGGCTAGATTGAATATTTGAAAAGAAACCTGTACGATGATTTCCTGGATCAATTTCCCTTGTCAAGGAATGATAGAAGGAAGGGATTGGTTTTGATGTGAGGGAAAATCCTGGGGGAAGGGTTAGTGTATAATTGTTCCAACATTGCTGATGCTAGGGTTCCCCTCACTAGTTTGGAAATGTTCAGATTGTGGTATGGATAGAGGAATCTGCCTCACCCTTTTTCAAATGGCTAGATGTATGATATGGGGAAGCTAGTTGTAACAAATGTGTTCCCTGATGTAGACCTGCTTAGGGCAGTGGCTGTAAGATATGACCTTGTCACATGGGTAATTATAGATAATGATGGAGGTGTTATGTTGAGTATTAACAAAGAAGAGGTCCAACAGATTTTTAACCTGAATGAACCTAGTGAAGGCTTGGTTCCTATCAATCTTGAGGAGATGAAGCAAGAATATGCAAAATTGAAGTCTCTTTTTAGAGCTAAGTTGCTTCCACCTCATTTGGCTAGGGTAGGAGGTTCAAGATTTCATATCAGCCCCAGTGACCAAGAACCTTTCAAATTAAATTGTTTTGCAAATCATTTCTTGGCTACTTTTTATTCATTGTGTCA
This sequence comes from Sequoia sempervirens, assembly GCA_007258455.2. Lineage (NCBI taxonomy): Eukaryota > Viridiplantae > Streptophyta > Pinopsida > Cupressales > Cupressaceae > Sequoia > Sequoia sempervirens. The sequence continues at coordinate 8,319 of VDFB02351379.1, forward strand.
GATTTTGGGTTTCATTCCTGGTGCAGTGATGCCCATTGCTTATATGTTCATGCGGGTGCAAATACAACACCCTAACTTCTCCGTGACCTATGACTTTTCCCCTTTCTTGGCTGAGAGGATACATGAAGGGTTGTCAAAGTTGCAGAAAAATGATATCGGCACCCAATTCTTTTGGTATTCTATGCTGATGCATATGTTCTTGTTCAAAAATGTTGACTTCTTCTCTGAGAAGATGAAATTAAGGCAATCGGTTGATGGAGAAAGATTTCCAGTACAAATATGGGCTAGAGATTTATCTTGTAATAAGGAAAGCACTAGTTATGTGCAATTTGATATTTTTTTTGCTTCCAGATTAAGGGCTAGATTGATGGTGAATGTACCTAATATCCCTGAGGAATTACATGATTTCCTCAGGCCAAAGGGGAGGAAGCCAGAATTAAAGGTTTTCCATAACTGGGGTGACATTATCCCATACCCAGTCAACACTGTTTTGAGAGTATACGATTTCCAGGGAGCCCCTCATATACTGCCATATAATGTGCCACCAAGAATGGGGTTTGTAGAAGTTATGTGAAAAATAGGTTGTGTCCATGAGGACAACCTCATTGGGAGGGGAAAGGGAACATTTTTCCCTAATTATATAGTGGTGTCTAATTTTTCATTTTTAAAGGGAGGCTGGGTGCATTTTGATAAATTCTTTGATGATTACCATTTGAGGTGTGGTCCAAAGCGGCAGCATGATCCTGAGGTTTTCTTTGCTCTTTTTAGACAAAGAATAAAAGTTGGCAAGTTTGTGCATGAGTTCAATCTAAATGTGCAAGAGTTGAACAAGGAGAAATGGATAGCTTATGATAAGCTATTAGATATTGAGCACAAAATGGATCCCAAGTATGATCCATTGTTGGAGTTCAGTCCATACCATAATAAAATTGATTTTCTAATGGGGAACTTCAAGGAGATTATGGGCACATTGAGGACTAAAAAGATAAACTTAGAGATGAGTCTGGGTGTACAAGAACAAGGTATCAAACCAATTGAAACAAGGCCAACATATAGCCTACTAAAAGGTGGCCCATTTATAGAAGGAAAAAGGATAGCAGCAGTGATGAGGAAGAAGTGGACAGAAAAGGAAAGAAAATTATGAAGTTTCCTTCACAACTAGGTCCAAAATTCAAAGTGCCTAGGGAAATTAAAATTATTGATTTAGAATCATCACCAAAAGATAATCCCTCATCACCACCATCTGAGCCAAGCCCTAAGAGGCAAAGAATTGATCAACCATAGGAGAATTTGATGGATGAAATCATTGTGACTGATCAGGACATGCAAGTTGGTATGCCTTCCCCTTGTAGACCAGCTGAATTGGTTTTATCTGATTTAGATATGAAAGGAAAAAGTGTACAAGATGCAAGAATGGAAGCATGTAAGGAGTTTCTAGATGACAATACTTTTGTAAAAACTCATGTATTCTTGCAATTGGTATGGAGGATGAAATATGAAGAGTATCAAGATAAATGTAAGAAGAGAAGAGAACTTATCCCTGACAGGTCAGACCAGGAGAATGATGAGGAGGTGAAGACTGAATTGATGGAAGAATTTAAGAACATCACTCCTAAGAAGGAAGGAAACTAGTGAGTCAGGCTGGTGTATTAATTCTTCCTAAATGGGACATTGCAAATGTTGTAGCATTTAATGTTATTCTAAAGTCCAAGCATCCCTTGCAAGACTCTAGTGAAGAAGAAGTCAAGGCAGCACTTCAAGACTCTACTTTCAGTGAAGAGTATGAAACCTTGGAAATATGGGCATTGGCCCCACAAGGGAGAAAACCAAATGTTTCTGATATTAATCCAAATTTTAGAGGAGGATTAATAATAAAGAGAGCTTCAAAAACCTCAACCACCAAGGCTACTAATTTGACTGTGAATGTGGCCAAATTGGCCCAAAAGACTGCTAAAAGGGAGGAGGCTAAAAAGAAGAGCCTAATGGAGAAGTATAACATTTTGACTGAGGAATACAGCAAGATGTAGCAGAATAATTTTGAGTTGCAGACTGAGGTGGAAAGGTTTAGGTATAAACAGATTGGGGAGACATCAAGTGCTCTAGGAACTAGTACATTACCTTCCATAGTGGGGTCAATGCCTCCTGCTTCTCCAATTGTTTCCACACCAAGATCTCCCAGTCAAAATCCTGCCCTCACCCCTTCTTTAGAGGAAGTTGAAGAATAAACAGAGTGCTCTGTTGATCCTACAAAGAAGCAGCTCTTGCAAAAAATTGATGAATTGTAGACATCATTAAAGGTAAGTAAGGAGGGATCTTTCTCAAAGCAAAAGGAGATTGTTACTACTGTCTTGAGGCATTTAAATGAAAAGGTTGATACTAAATTGCTATCTATACATTCTTTATATTCTTTGTTGTTAGAAGCAATAAATAATATTGATAGGGATGAGGAGGTAGTGATACCATTGATTGAAAATTGGATCCCTAGGGCCAGTGGTTTGGATGTTATGTATAAGGCCTCAAGGTTTGACACAAATAATAGGCCCCAATCATTAAAGCCTACTCAAGTATTAGTTAAGTCATTACAGGGTTTTTAGACCTTACCAGATGATTTGAGTAGGAAGACTAGGTAGTTGGTGAATAATTTCAATAATTGGGGTAACACATTGTTACCTGATATAATTGATGAGCAAGGGAAAATCAGGTCACTCCAACAATGGTAGCATCAAGCAAGTGAGGTCATCAATGATCAAATTAAATTAATTTGTGATGACTCATATTATGATTTGTTGGTGAGCTGTATGGATAAGATTATTGCCGCTAGCTCATTTTTGGAATCTTTTGAAAGGGACACAAATCAGGTAGTGGTAAAATACACACCTTATAATGCCAAGGTGGATGAGGTAATTAATTTTGACTGGTCGACTAATGAAGAATACAAGAAATGGGTAACTAAGTATTTGACTAAGGAAGAGTAAAAAGAATGGACTACTAACAGGTGGAAAATCAAATGTTGCGGTTACAACGATTTTAGTTTTTTGTTGATGGCATTCTCGGTGTGGGTTCCTTGTGGTTTTTGTTCTTGCATCAACTTTCCTCAGCTAACATGATGAACAAGAATATTCTCTAGGGTGATGGTTGTTGTAACAAATTTTGGAATATCACCAGGTGCTCCAATTGGCTAGTGACATGTGTACTTTCTGGCCCGATGCTTGTTTTCTCCTTTATTCTCTATAAGAAGGATTTCAAGGCCAGAAGTACAGGTTAGCAAGTTAGATAATTTTTGTCAAGTCTAGTTGAAGTTGCAGAGCAAATTGTAAAGTTTGATGGTTTTAGAGAAATGCAATTTAGGTTTTGAGTTCATGGGGATTTAATGTTGTATAACAGTACTAGTATTTGAGTTGAAATGATAAATTCAAGCTCATGTCTCTCCATTGTACATGCATATATGAACTTTGAATGAAATAATTAAGGGTTTTTTTATCCATCTCACTATTGTGGTGTGTATGATTCTATTTTAGCTTTAATTCAAGGAATTAATTAAAATGCTTGAATTGGATTATAGGCGGGTATGTTATGTACAAGGATTTGATAAGTAGTATTGAGTTAGAATGCACACTGATGAAATTGTAATGCAATATTGTTAGGAATCTTATATATCATGTATTAAATATGTCATAAACCTTTAGATGCTTATGAATTTGACTCATGCAATGGATATATGGCACTGATCTAAGTTGTACTTGTTCGTGTAGTTCAGTATTTGTTTGTCTTTTCCTAGAGCTTCCTACAAATTGTAAATCAATGACTATCTTATACAATGGATTGTATTTAGTTATCTCATGCTCCAAATAGTTGATATTGTCTATGAACAGCCAATTCTAGTTGATATTATATTATCGTGTTGATCTATTAAGTGAGATTATCTGCTATTGTTAATGTCATTTATAATAATGGTGCAAAGGTTGTAAACACATTAAGGGATCACCCTCCTGGGTCTTGCAGAGCCCAAAGTGTAGGAGGCTTTTTAAATTCCTCGTTAGTTGGTCCAAGTCCTTCGAGCTGCCTTCGATTGGAATTGGCAATTCCATAGGTAGATTAGAAGACAAATCTGTTTACATTGTAAAAAGAACCAACAGGGAGTTTAGCATGAAGATGTGGATGTGAGACTTTTTGTAGAATCATTGGTAGATGTGGTTGTGGAATGGTTTTATCATTTTCCTAATGGATCCATCAATTCTTGGGATGTTATGAGGATAAAGTTTGAAGATCAATTTAAAAGTGTTGAAGATGAGAACACACTTTTAGCCAAGCTTACTTAATTAAAGAAAGAGATTCATCAACCAATAAGAGAGTTTGTGGCTCAATTTAATAAATTATTCAACTAAATTGAGCAAGAAAAGAGACCCTCTATGGAGAATTTAAAATGTTTCTTTTGTTAATTTCACGCCCCCATATATTAGTTTTCATTTCAGGAGATATTGTATAGAAAATTTAGATGTTGCTCAAGCCTTGGCAATTGAGTTGGAGGATGATTTTATCAAAGTTTTCAAATGGAAGAGGGAACTACAAATGGTTGATGCTTAACCTTTGACATATACTTACCCCATGATTCAAAAGCTTGAAAATTACATAATCAGCTTAAAAAGGTAGATACCTAAGAACATTCAACCTTATCAGCATTCATATCAAGTCATCTCAAGAAGAAACCCCAACCAACAATTTGGGGTAAATAATAGGTAATTACAACTACCTCCTACACAAAAATGGTCAGTAATAAAGGTGCCTCCAAAAATAGGAAAAGGTAATATGTGTAGTTTTCATTTGACAATATACCATGATGGAATTATATGCCTTGAAATGAGTAGACCCATGCAAATGGTGACAACTTAGGAAATAGTAGAATTCGATGTAGAAGAAACCACATCAGGAGGATATGGTGACGCGGTAGTTAATTTTTTGGAATTCACTCTTGATTTTGAAAGAGGTGGTGATGTATATACCACTTTTGATGATGTTTATTGCATGGTTCTCATCAGAGGACAACAAAAAATCAGCCAAAAAGGTACGCCAAGTGCTCAAAATTCCACTAATTCTTTCAAATAAACTCCTTTTACATCTAGTTCTCATAAAATTCCAAAGGTTGTCCATAAAGTTCTATCTTTTTAGGCCCTAGATAGGAACACTAGTCCTTTTGATATAGTATATTACTGCAAAAACTCAAAGATTTAGATCTCTTTGGCTAGATGTTTAAAATGAAACCCAAGTGAGTTGGATAGGTTGGTGAAATTTGTTAAGTTTGAACAATCTAAAACTAACCTAGTAGAGGAAGACCTTGTAAATCTTGAACCCTCATCCTCTGATTTATCCTCCAACACCAAATATTTTTTCCTACCACATTTGATTTGAATCCTAGCCCTTTCTATGTATGCCTATACATAAAACATCCATAGGTTGAGTAATTGCATCATAAACTCTAGAGCTTTAGATAATGTAATGTTTTCTCCCATAGCTAAAGCCCTTAGACTCTCTTTGACAAATACCTTCAGGAAATGTTACTCAATAGATGCCAAGTAGGTTCCTCTAGTCAAACAAATTAAATATGCTCATGTGTCACTAGATATTCACCCTAATAAGATGCTTAAGCTAACAATTCTTGTTGTTGATATCCCAAAAAACTATGGTATGTTGTTAATTCAAAGTTTTTTCAAATACCTAGGAGGATAAATTCAATTGGATTGGTCACATGCAATAATTCCACTTGGCAATAAAAAGGTTTGACTAGAACCTAAACCTAAGGCCAAGTTGACAGTCCTAAAATCAAATGATTTGTGATCTCAATTTTTATATGAAGAATTGGAGTTTGGTACATATATGTTATTTTTGGAAAAATCTAAAGATGAAGGTTTCTTGGGTCCTAATATATTTATTGTCACATAAAATTGCACCCTACTAAAAAAGAGTCTAGCATTCTAATGACACAATGGAAACAAACTCAAGGTGTGGGACCTTGCACGAATAAGGTTAGATCTCTAGAGAAGGTCGGATTCCTCTTCTAAACTAAGCACAAATGTGTTGGTATAACCCAACACATGAAACCCTATCACTACTCTAATCTAACAAATCTCAGAGGAAAAGGGATAGAAGGAGAACATGAAAATGAAAGGGAGGTGATGCACCAAGATATATAAATGTGTTTATTTATGCTTTAGAATATCATAATACATCAATGAAACAACTAAAACACATACTCAAACATGAAGGTAAATTTATTTTACTCAAACATGAAGGTAAATTGATTTTACTCAAACATGCAAGGGATAACAGTGATAATAGTTGAATTTTATTAACATAAAATCTTAGAAGCAATCTTTACAATGGTAGAATGCAAAGAATTTAGTTTCTACAATAGAAAAACCCTAGAGAAGCCAGTGGAAAAACCCTTAAAAAATATACAAGTGTTTCCTTTATAGTTTAGGTATAATTAAGATGAACATTAACTTAACCCTAACCCAACTAGGGTTAATAGATCTGATCAAAGAAGCATGAGATCAATCCAAAAATATGTGCCTAGAAAAATCATGTTCGCCATACCTTCCATGAAAATTACACCAAGAAGAGCCTAGAGAGAACAAAACCAACATGCCATCCACCCTTCCATGAATATTTTTTGGAAAATCCATCCAAAATCCTCCATGAAATCTATGATTTGGGTATGGAAATGGTTAGAAGAGACACCCATCAACAATGAATGAGCATGGTGCCTACAAAACCATTTGGAGAATTCTTGGGAAGTAATAAAAATTGTCCTAAAACCCTAAAAACACACTTGGTAGCTTGGAGGTAGTTTTGAATTAATGGCATCATTGAACAAAAATGCGTTGATCTTTGGATTGTTGAGGCATCAAGCTTGAAAAATGGATTTTACAATGCAAATGAATTAAATAGTTCTGAGTCCCAAAAATGAGTTTTCAGATGTTGGCAATTGGGCAGTTAGATGTTGGGAGTCAAGCTTACAACATGCTTATGTCTTCATCAAACTTCATGTGTCGATCCATTGGAGATTGGGCATCGAGCCATTAGAGGTCGGGCATCAGTTCGTCAACTTACCACATTCCTCAAAAGAAGGGAGGAGTAAAGAATCATGAAGAAGAAAGGAGACATCAAGGTAAGAGGGAATCCTTACCTCCAAAATTAGAGATAAGGGGGAAACCTTACCCCTAATGATTAAAAATATGACACTTATTCAAATTCTTAAAATAATCCATTGGAGAGACAAATGAATATCAATAGGACCAAAGGAATGGTCTCTTCAACATTCCAAAGAAGTTCATCGCTTGACAGAAGGATGAAAGAAGGATGGAAAAATGGAAGAGGAGAAGGGGAAGACCAACCTCGAAGAAAACCAACCTTCAAAAATTAGAGGGAAGCCTTACCTCTTACCTCCAAGGTAGGAGATAATATGTAAGGGTGAAGGCTGAAAACTGAAGGCCGACAAAAGAAAGGCGAAAATAGAAGAGGGGAAAGTGGTAATGGGTAAAGGGTAAGGGAGAAGGATAAAACCCAAAACACTTAGAGAAAAGATGGGAAAGGAGTAATGGATAAGGTATGAAGGTATGAAGGAAGTGGGTAAGAGACAGTCCAAAAACCCAAAATTTTGGGACTTAGCCAATTTCAGGAACCCTCAAGGAAGACACATGCAAGATGGCCCATGTAGGATCTATCAGATCATATATGAGTGATGGGTCATCTAAGGGTGGCATGAATTGTCAAAATTTTGGTGATTTATGTGGGATGATTGTCCATTATTCATGGAATCCAGAGGCCTTATCAATCCATTAGGCACAGAGTCATGAAGGGGATAACTTAACAGTTAGGCCTCCCAAGGGAAAAACAAAACATGTGTAGGTATGCACTTTGAGGAAAGCATGGAAACTAGGAACATACATTCCCTTAAGGAGAATGTGGGTGTGCAAAGCACTTCATGAAAAGAAAAAATATTTATAATGTGTACTTGATAACTCAAAGCTTATCAAAAATAAGGTTTGAGATGAATCACATTGACTGAGATTGGAAGAACCACACCATTCAACCTAGAAAGATAGAATGCATTGGATTCCTTGTAGCTATTGATGATGTATGGACCACTCCACATGGCATCAAACTTGGAATGTCTTCCAACTTTGTCTCTTTCTGCATCCCATTTCACCACTAGATCTCCCTCTTTGAACATCCTATGAATTGCATTCTTTTCAAAATTTATTTTGACCTGTGCTTGATGTGTTTCTATGACTTGCATAGATTTTTTCTTTGTCTCCTCCAGTTCCAAGATTTCAACCATGCTTAGTGTCATAGCATCATTTTCTTCTAACTCTAGCTTATGTGCCAACTCAAGGGAAGGAAAATCCAATGACAATGGTAACCTTTCTTCCCTTCCATAAACTAGCATGAAAGGAGAATTACCAATCACTCTTTTAGGATTAATTCTATCAGCCCAAAGGGTGGTCTTCAACTTTCTATTCCAAACCCTTTGGTTGTCTTCAATGGTCCTCTTGATAATCTTGATGAGATTTTTATTTGAAAATTCAGCCAGGTCATTACCCTAAGGATAGTAATTAGATGATTTCTTCAAGTAAATGCCATGCTTCACTGCCCAATCAAGTATCTGAGCACTAGTAAAATCCTTGGCATTATCTAAAATAGTGGTGGAAGAAGTGCTAAATCTACTAACAATTCCATCAAGGAATTTTAAAAATGAAGCATCATTGACATCATTCAAGGAAACTTCCTTTTTCCACCTTGTAAAGTAATCTATGGATGTTAAAATACACTTATGACCAACACTTGATGGTAGATTTATCATGCCAATAAAATCCAAACCCCACTTTGTAAATGGTTGATCAACTTGAATGGGGTGAAGAGGTAGGGCAGCCAACCTTTTCTTTCCAGAAAAGAAAGCACACTTTTTACAATTTCTCACCGATTTGTGAGTGTCATTAAAAAAAAAAATTCCAATAATAGCCATCCCTCATAATCTTAGCAGCAGTAGTCCTTGCAAAAAAATGGCCACCTGAAGAGCCATCATGGAATTCATTTAGCATTCTATTGACCTAATCTTCCACTATGTATCTTAATAGGACTCCATTTAAATCCTTTCTGAAGAGTATGCCATCCACTATGACATAGGGAATGGACTATAATCTGAAATGTCTTCTTTTGGTCCTATTTAGACCCAAAGGATATCTACCTTGCTATAAAAAGGTACTCATATCATGCACCTAGTTGCCTTGTATGTTTGCATTTGGTCCATGTTGTTCCTATAGCATAAGGGAAACCTCTATAGGAGTCTCAAATGTTGAGACAAGTTACTCACGCAACCCTTTTCCTCTCACTAACTTGGTGATTTTGATGTCAATGTCATACTCCATCACCTTGGTGATCCATCCATCCCTTTTTTCATTAATATCTCTACTTAGCAAGAACTCTTTAATGCTGACTTGGGGCACCATTAGTTGCATCCTATTATTAGACAACCTATTTTTAAATTTTTTCAATGCTCTAATAGCAACAAGAGCTTACTTTTCAACATAGCTATACTTGAGTTCATATTCCTTAAGCCCTTCACTAAACATAGCTATACACGATTCATGAAACATCATGTCATTGACCGTCATAGTCTTATTGTCCTTATACGACATAGTCCTTGAAAATCAAATGACAATTCCATTAGTCTCATGTCTCTCGTCTTTTACCAAGGCCACCCCCTATCCTTTCATGCCTGTCACCTATCTTTGCTTTCCCTTGTCAAACGGTCTAAGGATAATCAACATCCCATCTAGTCCTAACCAAGTCATTCCAAATGCAATGAGTCTAATCCATACAATCACATTATCCAAAATTTTACTTGACTCTGTTCCTGGCCCGGCTGTAGACCTCCATACTTTCATCACATTATCATCATCATCCTCACATTGTTTCGGGATGCGTCCTTCCCACGTCAAACAATGTTGTCATCACTTGTCAATTGGTATTTAGTTTGACTAGGGGCACAATCATGTTTGTCCTTGGATTCTCATGTGTAGGTATTAGTCATATGCATTTGTCACGATCCTCTTAAACGTCAAAATCCAAAAAAATCATAAAACGACAAAAAGATAAAAACATCATAAAATGTCCTAAAAAAAGACAAACATCATAAAATGTCCTGAAGAAAGACCTACAAATCATAAAACATCCTGAAGAAAAACACAAAAAACATCCAAATCAATGTCAAAATCCTAAAAATGGAGTCAAATTCAGTCATGTCAGTCAGTCCATGTCATTGTCGAACTACGTTGTCTCTATGCATTTGCTACGTAGGCAAGGCCATCAGTCGATGAGTCCCTAAGACATTAGGTCAGTCCTTTTAGGTTGGTCCAAATAAAATCATGGCATTTGTCACAATCATCACATCGGTCAAATAAGTCAGACGTAGTCAAACTCAGACACAAGGCAGTCATTTGAAACGTCAATGTCAAAATTCTTCAAAATCAGAAAGCACAGTCCAATCAATCATACAGTCAACATCAGTCAACTTGCCAAAACATATTAGTCAAAACAATGTCATTCTCGTCACTCTTTGGTCCTCTTCAAGATGTGTCCTTCTCGGATTTGGACCTTGTCAAAATGTCCTTTGCCTTTTCTAGGATGTGTCCTTCCTGACAATAGGCCCCGTCAAACTGTCAACACCGTCAAATTGGCAAAACTCTTAAACTGTCAAAACTGTCAAACCGACAAGAAATCAATCTTTGGCAAACAAACATTGGCAAACAAAATAAAATGGTTTTTAATCTTTCTAGTCTATCTTGTCTTATCTTTTAACTATCTTGGCTGTTTTTCTTATATTTTTATTATCTTGTCTTTTTTGGTCATGTTACTAGCTAGCTACAGGGATGTCCCATGGATTTAGGGTCGCGATGGTATCCACGGCCTGCTTTGAAAGGCGTGTACGTGGATTGTCTTGACAAAGACTAGGTGCTTTGCCCTTAGTATAATTCAGCAATGCATTGTTGTCTGATACAAGTGTTAGCCACACCTTGGTCTCACGATATATCATGGTGTTTGTTGTCCATTTTATTATACACAGCTTGATTTGTTAGGGCTTAATAAATATTTAAAGTCCTATGTGGCCAATGTTTTTAGATTTGGTCTAGGAACTAGCATGCATCTCCTTCTGTCTTGTCATCTTCTCTCACCCATCTCATATAGGCATTGCATCCATATCATCATCCATATCTTTTGCACTAACATTTCTTTGTCTCTTCATATTCTAGTCTTCTCATCAATTTCGAGAGCACACTCGTGATCTTGGAACCTGTCTATCCTCTCGAGGGGGCATACCGCTACCTCCCTCATCATTATTTCTCATCCTATTTTGCACTATGGCATATTTTTGACTTATTTTGTTGTCTGTCGACATGCTACATTAGGCAAAGAGGGAGAAAAATGTAGACACCTACTCACGTGACCTGAGCACGCAAGCTCTGTTTTTACCACTTTCATCTAGCATAATTATGACATTTTAATTGCGGTCTACATTTACATTTGACTATTAATTAAATAATTCATGGTATTTAATTAATTCATGTCACACATTCTTCATGATTATTAAATAAATAAAGTATATTTATTTATTAAATATGTCATTAATTATCTAAGTCTTCCCCTTATTAAATAAATTTCTAAATTTATTTAATTACCCTTCTTCAGTCATTTCTTCCTGATTATTAAATAAATGAATTTCATTTATTTATTTAATATGTCACTAATTGTCATAATTAAATGAATTGATTAATTTATTTAATTAATTAATGTTATCTTCTAAATTAAATAATTATCTTTAATTATTTAATTGCCAAAATTAATATTCTTCTCATTTTAAATAAATGAAATTATTTAAAATGTCATCTCAATCTTAACTGGCACTTCATTTTGGTAAATAATTGGAAAATAAATTATTTATTATTTCACAAAATCCATATTTTGAATTAATTTAATTCAAAATGGTAACTTTCTTCCAAAAATCAAGTAATCGGGCAGATTCTTGATTTTTCCAAATTTGATCTTCAGTTCAGTCTTTATCTCCTTCATTTTTGAAAATCTTTATTTTTGAATTAATTTCCTCATTTATTCTCCACCGCTGATTCAATCTTCTTAGATGGCACCTCGACCGCTCGATTAATGACTTTTCCCTAACCCTGATTAGGGATTATCAGATTTAATCTGGGCCTCTGATTTTAGGTCTTCGTCAAAAGTCAATCTCATCCGTCCATTCAAAATGGCATTTTCTATAAAATGCCATTTTCCTCTCATTTTTTTATTACACAGACACATTACACACTTACACACTGAGATACTTAGATGTTTTTCATAGTAATTGTAGCATTTATTGTCTTTATTTGATTAAGGCTTAGCATGTTTAGGCATTGTCAATCATAGTCATAGGCATAGACATTTGTTCAAATCCTTCAATACTTGGTGTAGGACTTAGACTTGTATTTCCAGATTGCTCGCACGTCGAATCTGAGGGCAACACATCAGCCAGCAAGCTAGAAGGTGTTACAAAAGTGGATCATGGAGGTATCGGCGATTAATAGGTATAATCATTCTTTATTTTAGCTTCCATTGTATTTTGTAATCTCTTTGGGTTTATTGTCTTCATTGATTTTCTAACTTTAATCAAACCTAAATTAACCCTTAGTTATAGATATCCTTACCTTCTTTGGTCCACTTGATGACCATATTTTTCTTAAGCATAGAAGTAAGAGGCTTTACCAAAGTAGCAAGGCTTGGAATGAACCTCCTCACAAAGTTAATGGTTCCTAAGAAACTCTATAATCCTTTCTTGTGACTGGGAAGTGGGATGGCCAAGATAGACTTTACCCTTGCAGGATCAATGACCAAGCCATCCTTTGAAACAATGTGCCTAAGAAGCTTGTCTAATTAGTGGTGAAGAAACATTTATTTGGATTTAGGGAAAGACCATATTCCATAAATTTTTGAAATACTTTCTCAAGGTGACTAAAATGGTCTTTTGCATGCTTTCAAAACACTATGATATCATCCAAGTAGACCAAAACAAATTGTCTAAACACACCTTGAAATGCCATATCCATGGATCTCTAAACAATGGCACCTACATTGGTTAGACCAAAATGCATTTTACAATTAGCATAGATTCCCCACTTTGTATTAAATGTTGTCTTATGCTAATTAGATTCTTGGACAAGAATTTGGTTGTAGCCTAAATAACCATCTGTATAGGAGAAAATTTGCACCCCTCTCACAAATTCCCCTTTTACACCCTCTACTTTAGAAAAATCAAACTCGACTAAATAATTCCACATCACCTACCTACTTTCAATCCACTTGGTGCTTGTCTCTTGTGTCAGTGGGGGAATTTATGTCAAGCACCTGTGCGCTGAATGTGAATGTCTACACAATGTGTTGTCATCCCTAACATATTCCTACCTCTAGGATTTGTAGAGACATTATGTTCTCCATTGGAAATGAAGCGTAATGCCTTTGTGCCTTCTAGTCGACTCAAGAATGGATCTTTCCCTCCTAAACATCTTCAAATGCATATATTTCTCATTCACTTCACCTCTTTGGCAATTCAGACTCCATTCAACACACCAACTTGATCTTTAAGTATCTCTTGAGCAATTCTCTACAGCCTCTTCATATCTTGCTGCACTTTTTCCACCATTGAAATTGCAACTTGGTGTCCTGAGGGACTGCTTCTTCATTGTTGTGGCAGCGTAGACCTTACCAAGATTGCATCCTCCTCCATGTGCTTGAGGGAACCTCAATTGAGAAGGTGATATTGCTTCTTGATTTACGTAGCATAGTGTTTTCATTATTATTCAGTTTCTTTCCATTAGCTTCTTTATTGTGTTTTCTATCAATCTATATGGCTTTCCATGGAGGTGGAAACACCAAAGTGGGGGTTTGACTGAGGAAAACCCCTATACAACCCCAACATTTTTCCTCTCTTGGATATGTGTAGGTAGGTGCTCATGTGGAGCTTGCTGGAAAACTAGATTTCTTGTGAGTTTCTCTTCATCACCCTCACTTGCATCATCTCCTTTATCATCTTACTAGTCACTTTGTTTATTTTGTTCATTATCATTCTAGTTAGTATTTTAGGCCTTAGCTACTAGGTAGTTAGTTGTTTTTTTCTCCTTTCACTGTACATTACACTTTTTGACCATACAAACGCCAACACCCTAGAGAGATGCTAGTGTGCTATGATGACGTCCCTAACCTACACTGCTATCCTCGAGTAGAGAGTTGTCTGAGGTATAGCTTGGGATCCAAAAACCTACTCACTTAGCCCCATCAAATCTCTCGGGTTAGTAGAGTGACAGAAGCACCTGGCAGTGCTCTTCATTCTCTATCCTTGACCTAAAACACTTTCCTAGCTTGAGGTAGATTAGGGTAGCCCTCCTCTCTCGACTCTCCATGACCTAGATCCTTGGTGTTGTTGGTCCCCCTCTTTTAAATTTTGGTGAACCTAACATGAACAACATCTATTCATTTCTTTGCATCAATTTTTTTTTCCACGCACTCAGTAACCAAATTAGACTTGGGTATTGTGAGGGTTTATGAGCATCACAACCCAATCTACAACCTTTAGGTACATTGTTAGGAGAAGTCTATGACACTTACCAATGGAAAATACTAAGGTCACTTCTAGCTTTACTACTATTTTTTCCATAGGTTTTATAGAAGAGATGGGTTTCATTGATCAGACCACTTATGTACCCACTCCTCCAACATCCCCTATAGCTTCATCTATGGATGAGGATGATGCTATTCATATTCTTGTAGAAAACCTTTTGGCACTAAACGGGAGGTTGTTATCCCTCATTAATCATTTGGAGAAAGCACCAAATATGGTGAGAGCTACTAGGCTTTCCAGTGAGGTGAGATACATGTTAGGTAAGGATCAGATAGGTATAGAATTCTTACATAGCCTCACTAATCTAACTAAATCATACATCCCTTCTTATAGCACTAGATCAAGTACTACCCAAGGGGAGGTGCCTGATACCTATGAGAAACAAATAGGTGTTCCAATGCCCACCACATCTATATGCATGGTTGAAATGGGCCCCTCAATCAATGTTTCCTCTGATTCTCAAAAGCCTAACACTATCAAGGTGAGTAGGATACCCCTTGGTTTTAGTTTCACCCCTCCTACCGCTCCTAGTGGTGGGGGCTCTAGTGGGATGAGCGGTGGTGGCTTTGGTAGTGGTGGTGGCACTAGCGGTAGTGACTCAAGTAGTACTAGTGGTAGTGGCACTAGTGGAGGTTATCGCGGTGGCTCTAATGGGGGTCAAACTAGTGGTTCCAATGGTGGCTCTAGCAGTGGTCACAGTGATGGCTTCGGAGGTGGTTCTAGTGGTAGTGGTTTTAGGGGAGGTTCCACTAGGCCTTTGTTATCCTCTAACCTTATTCTGAATGCTCCTCTTTAGAACATGGGTCAGATGCAAAACCAGTCAGAAAGCCTTTCTCAAGCCTCTGCCCAACCTATCTTCTAACCTTTTTTCTGACATAGCCCACTGTCGGTGGTGATTTTGAGTACTCCTTTCCCCCAAGGAATAGAGATTCCTAAATTCAAAAATTATGGTGGTAAGAGATATTTGCAAATAGATGTATTAGGATTTAATTCTATGTGCACATATTTCTTCCACCATAATGCTCTAATGGATAATCTTTTCCCTCAATTACTTAAGGATATAGCACTTGATTGGTATTGTTCCTTTCCTGATAATTCTATATTCTCATTTGACCAACTTGTAAATCAATTTCTCTGTCAATTCTAGGCTAACATCGGTATGAAGATGACCTTCTCAAATCTCGCCTGATGTAAGCAAGGAGAGCACAAGAAGATAAATGACTTTATAGCATGCTACCAAGTGCTCTTTTTCACAAATTTCATACCCACTACCCTTCTCGAATGTGCAAAAGGTATTCATAGGAAATATGCAATGAACATGGCAAGAGAAATTCACCTTAATAAAATACCCTTCCTTTGCACATATGTGTGTTGCATTGCAGGAGTACCAATAAATGGTGGTTCTATTCAGGGGATCCTCCTCGCACTCCCATTTCAAAGGAAAATCTATTGTCTATTTTAGGAAAAGGAAAGGCTATTGCAAATGTAGTTGCCATGACTAATGATCATGGCCTCAAATGTAATAGAAAGTTTACAAAGTTAGCTAAATCTTATTCTTATATTTTAAAAAAGTTATTGAAGGATAAGATCATAACTTTGGAAAATCCCTAACCTTTGAAGTAGCCTTATCTTGATTGGTATGATGGGAATGCTTTTTGTTAGTACCATCATTTCAACGGGCATGATACTGAGTCTTGCATGTTTCTGCATCATGAGATACATGATCGCATCGATGATGGTACCATCCATCTTGATGGGAAGAAACAAAACACAAATAAGTTGGTAGCGAAGGCTAATAGTGAGTTGTAGATTTACATGGACCCATTTATGTCCCATTCAGTGAACTTGATTATTGACCCCTTCGATGCTTCTCCTAAACCTTTGTCATATGTTAACATGGTTTTGATTACTCCTCCCCCATAGCCTATGACTGGTTTGCCAGATGTGACTTTCACCTCACATGACTTGCCTCTAAATAACAAGCCCTCTCTCCTATACATTCTTTCTCACCTCAATGGAAACAATGTGACAGGAGTCCTAGTTGACCTCACAAGCTGAGTGAATATTATTACAGAGGAGATGTTATGGTTAAATTCATTATAGATGGAGGAATATGAGAAAATAAAATCTATAACTCTTTTCATCCTAGTTGGACCTAGGGGTGTGGATACAAATTTTGATGTCATTCTGAAATTCGATTTGCTTAGGATGAAGTTGGGCATCCCATGGCTAGCTTCCATGAATGGAATTGCTTTTTTTATTCACAAATTTTTAAATTTCTCTCACAAAGGTGTCGTGCATGTTGTGCATGACACTAGATATCAATCATTGGTATCTTGTGGGGGTTACTCTTTGGATCATTTTTGGCCCACCCTAGTTGGTCTACTCCCTCCTAGAATAGACCTACTTTACTAGAATTACATAAAGTATAAAACTAGGGGCAAAGGGTAGCAGAAAGTGACTCACCTAGTAGCATAGAAACAATTTGCCTCTTCCTCTCGCGGGGAAAGGATAATCACCCATACCAGGGCACCACCTTTGCCTCCTTCACGAAGAGGAGATTTGGAGTTACTCTTGCCTTTCACATGAAAGTGGAGCAAGGTACTGCATGGCGTAAAGATAAAGACTCAAGTATTTGACCTTTCCTTGCCCATGATGCATAAAGCATTCGAAAGCTATAGTAGAAGGGATTCCCATCAGGAACTCCTCATGGCTTGAGCACAAGCGACTTTCTATCATCTACCCCTAAGGTGGTGAATGCAAATAAATTTGCTTACTAAAATTAGAGTTTCTGACGTTCCAGCTGCTGCATTCGCTGCTCATGGGGTCTCACTCCCTCCGCAAAGTAGTCATGGACGCTCCCGTGGTGGCAGGAGTCCTCTATTCCATCTTAGGTTTCATCCTATAGCTCTTGGAGTCACAGGAACCATCTTGCATGTGAGCACAAGAATCGAAGAAAGGCTCAAACCACTAAGTAGGACACTCTACAAAGGAAGGAGGTGGATTCGATAATTTCTACTATGGAACCTTCTGATACATCCCCCTCTCTTGTCCCCTCTGCTTCAATTTCATTAGCTTCAATGTTGCTTCTAGCTCCTGCTACGAGTGTAAATGAGCCTCATCCAAAAAAGGTGCAAGTGTTTATTGCTCCTTCAGTTGAGCCACCCCTTCTGATGTCCCTCCTAAATATTCTAGCATTTTCAAAGCTCGTGGACATGTCGAACACCTTTGTGGTGTCCACCATGGATTTTTCCTCCTCCTTCATTCATTTTGCCTCGATCATGGGGATCTTGCATCCCCTAACAAAGTAGAAGATGGAGGATGGCCCCGCTAGCAATGGGGGTCAAATGAGGGGTCCGCCTTCTTTGAAAGTGGTTCTACATTAGCATGTGTCATCCTGGTGACAAAGGAAGTCCCAATGTCCCCAGAGTTTGTCACTACTCTTGAGTCACTCGCTGAGCCTAGCAGTGAGTCTTAGGTGTCACCTCCCTCATTCATTGAGGAAACACATGGAACTCTTGTGAAGTGCATGTTTAACTCTTTGGATGAGGTCCCAACCCTAACAGTGATATTTGAGAAATATTTGACTTTCACCCCACAGGAACTAAGCAGAGAAGACCTTGCAGGGCCTTCTTCCTTGGCTCTTGTTGTGGGAGGGTTAGAGGGTTCCCCCCTTGATATTTTTCCATTGCAGGCTCATCCACCTTCACCTTATAATGATCTATATTTGGATGTCAATGACCTCTTGGTTGATGAGGACTAGGGGGTGCCTCTTCTTTATATGTAGAGTAGATTGTGTGTGTGTTTGTGTTCTCTCATTCTTGTGTTATATGTTCATGGATGGCCCTTGTCACCTTCGTAGGTGCTTGGATACAAGAGTGCTTATGTGTCCTAAAACTTCCTCTATTTATTATATCATTCTTCCTCTGTTATGTGTATTGGTTTTTGATAATTGGGGATGATGCAAAGTGTTGGGGGCATTTAGGCTTCCCTTCCATGTTGATCCAATTTTTTATTTTTATTTTATCTTCTTGAGCATTCTTCATATGGTTTGATATAGTAGGGGATTGATGACAATTCATTAATATACTATTATCATCTATCTATATTTATGAGTAGCTTTGACCTTGAAATATCATATCACCCCTGTGTCCCTTGTCCATGATGCTATTGTCTCTTCTTGCATTTTTTTCTCTAATATTTCATGCTTGCTTTTTGATGTTGTGGTGCTCATGTGTTTTCCCTCGTGTTTGAGACAAAATTACCATGGTTACATCTCGTTATGTTCCACAGGCCACAACATCACTTTTTCATTCTTGGCTTTCTCTCCTTAAGAT
This sequence comes from Sequoia sempervirens, assembly GCA_007258455.2. Lineage (NCBI taxonomy): Eukaryota > Viridiplantae > Streptophyta > Pinopsida > Cupressales > Cupressaceae > Sequoia > Sequoia sempervirens. The sequence goes on from VDFB02351379.1 coordinate 27,375, forward strand.
GCCATGTACCTCTATGTTTAGTATACATCATCCTACAGGGGGGCTATCATGTCACTTTGATTTTTAGAAAAGTGCATACTCAAAAATCTTTTTAAAACATTTTTCAAAAATTGCATTCCTCAACAAGGACCCCTAGCGAAACACTTTTCCTTCATCATGGGTTCGCAAATAAAGAATTTGAAAAAAATTCCTCCAAGGAGGGAGTACCTTCTCCTATGGGTGAATTTTGACCTTCCCCTTGCAAGGGGACCTTCTTCCTTTTGAATTCCTTTATGAAGTGAACATATTTCAAAAGGATTTGTTGATGTTGAATT
>VDFB02351381.1:0-21685 GCA_007258455.2 Sequoia sempervirens
AAGGAGCATAAGGTGTTTATTGGCTATGTACAGCATCTAGCACATCCATGTGCTCAGGAAAATCCAGCAATGGATCTTCCAACCGAGCTTCCACGAGAGTCAGTTAGCGGGCTCGAGGAAATGAAGAGGGCAATTCAGGAAGGAGACAAGTGGGTTGGCAGTGTTCGCGTTGAGGCTGAGAGATTCATTGAGGATCTTGTCTCCTCTTTCCAGCATGCCTCCAGCATCCTCACTCGTATGGAAAACATTGAACAGGTATGGAGTGATACTCACATTTTTCAAGACAAAACTATTCCACGCCTAGCTGCTCCGTTGCATATGCCAGTGTAGACTTTGATTGAAGGAGGGGTAATTCAGGCTGGAGATAGATATGATTTTCCCGGCTCGTATTCCGCAACATTCACTGGACGAGGTTTCTTTGAGATGGCAAGGACAGAGTCAGTCAAGATCAAGAAGGCCATGGAAAACATTCAAGAGAGCATCTTCAACATGCTCGAGGCATTGTTCGCAAAACGGCTAACTCCTGAGGAGGTGACGGTGGATGGTTTGAAGGGTAGATTGCACCCATTCTTCTCCGAAATGAGAATATTTGCTCAAGTTGACTTTGAGAATATCTCCACTTTCTCCGCCATTATTCAAAGCACTCAGGAATACATCGAGGCTTGGAGAAAATCTTGTATCCGGCAGGAGCAAACAATTGTCATCCTCAAGTATCAACTTAATCTTACTCCAGCCATTTATGAGCAGGAAGTTGATGCAGTGCTGGCCCGGTTTGTTGCTTTCGTGGTCAAAGAGAAGAACAATGGGAACAGGATCCTGGATGAGAATCTTCTAGAAGGGTAGTGGGCATTAATTGCCCATAGTGGTCAAAGGAGGAATCTGTCATTTTGTGCTCATTAATTGCACCACTCCTCCACCTCCTGGCAGTTACTAGGGCAGAATCTAGTCTAGGGCTGATGTGGCTCAATCTGAGCCATCCATTGTATTTCAATCTAGACCGTCCATTGAGATTGGCCAGCTATATAAAGGGGCATCCCCCCTCATTTGTACCTCATTAGAGATTAGATCATTGATAGACAAACAGAGTAGACATTCTGATAGAGCAAAGGGATAGCTTAGCATTAGTTTGTTAGCATAATTTGAAGAAGGAAAGTTTTCCTTTGAAAGCTTTGTAAGAAATTGTTGTGAACATTCTCCCAATATAAAGAGTTATCATTGATGATGGTTTCATCTTGTGTTGTGAGTAGCTAGCGAGGTTTCTTCGTCCTTTTACTTCAAGTAGGACTTAAAGTAGAGTAATTTTCATTTTCATGCACGTAGATAGTTGTGGATTGTGGTGATTGATTAAAGCAACTTCGTTTAATCCATACCACTAGCGAGCTTGCTGATGGTAAGTTTGCCTTGTGTGGTCGACTAGAATACCTTTTAAGCTTAACTTCAATCATAATTCATGTGTTGGCATGCATCGTTGTGATGGTGTTATCATGCTGAATTGTGATTTGAAAACTTCTCGCTACTCCTTTGAAGATTGCACCAACTTTGTAGAAGTTGTCCAATGCGAGGCAAAGCAAAGTCTGGTTGAAGCCTGCTGAAGTTGATCCCACATCCCAATCTTAGATAGGACTCAAATTTTCTAATCCCTGCAGCCATTCAATTCAATACTTTTCTTATTAGTATTAGGAAACTCGTATCTCATTGCCAAATCATTCGCATCACGTGAAGATCCCCTTTCTCTTTAATTTGTTGTCTACTACCAAGTACTTGTGAACAATTGTGTAAGTCCCCTCGTGAAAACAACATATCACAACGAACCAACTGAGTGTACTCCATTGCATCGAAGGAACCTTGGAGTTGAACATATGATCTCTCTCGCAATCTTAGCATACGGAATACTTTGATCAAGAGAGAATAGAGTAGTCGTTGGACACTTTATTCTGTTGTTTGGTGTAGGTCACAAAAATCACATCAACACTATGTTTCCAGTTTGGGTTCGGGTTTGACTGTTCATTGAATTTTTTCTCTCGGTTCAGTACAACTGTTATATATAAAATATTATAATTTATAAATATATGAAAATAATATATTATATATAATATATGATATATTTATATATTAATTTATTATATTATATGATATAAATTAATAAAGAAATATATTATATTATTCATTGATTAATTGATAAATATTAATCAATAAATAAATATACATAATAGTCGATGTTATTATTAACTATATTATAACCATATAATAAATTTTTTTTATATATATATATATATTTCAAATATATTTATTTTTATATATATATATATATATATTCCAAATATATTTATTTATATATATATATTCCAAATATATTTATTTATATATATATATATTCCAAATATATTTATTTATATATATATATATATATATTCCAAATATATTTATTTATATATATATATATATTCCAAATATATTTATTTATTAAATTAAATAATACTGTATGATTATATTATTAAAATATTCACCAATCACAAGGTCATGCAAAGGCAGATTGCAACTCTTTTCAATTTTAACATTGGTGTCAATTCCTAGCAAGTATCTTGGGGTACCTCTATTCAAGGGGGCTAATAGAACAAATTTGTGGGAACATACCATTTTGGCTTGTAAAGCAAAGTCTAAATGGTGGAAAGGAAAGAGGCTCTCTCTTGCTGGCAAGATACTAGTGATCAAAGTTGCTCCTTGCCATACCAATCTACATGATGTCCTATATTCAGTTTACCAAGAAGGCCACATCAAACATCGATGGGATAATGAAAAATATTTCCTTAGGAAGGTTCAAACGATATAAAGAGGATTTCATTAATCAACTATGACATGGCATGCAAATGTAAGGCAGAGGGGTGGCACCAAAATTCAATCCTTGAACAAGAAAAATGCTACGCTTGGGGCCAAATTGATTTGGAAGACATAAAATTCCTAAGGCAATGTGGAGTCAAATCCTGCAATGAAAATACCTTGATGCCCTGGATTCATCGACAATTCTATCTATTAGTTTTAGGATCAGAAATGTAAGCAAGTAGAAAATGCAACTCAGAGACAATGAACACAATATTTTACCCTGGGAAACCCTCCTACTCGAGGGAGAAAAACCCAGCAAAATGATCTCGTATATAATAGAAGAATAAGAGCAGAAATCTGCTTACAACTCAAGCCCTACTCAAGGCTGAACTTAATACAATGTATAGAGACAATTTTCCTTGATGTAAAATACAAATGAAGATACTTCTTGAAATCAGATCTGCTGCTAAAATGGTGAACTTCTGCTGAGAATGGCGAACTTCTGCTAAATGAATTGATGTGCAAATGAGAGGACTTCATCCTCTTTATATACAAAGCTGGGAGGCCTCCTCTCTAGGTCGGCCCTTAGAAAGATATTATTTATTTAAGAAGCAAAGGCGGACCTTCCTTTAATTAAAGGAAAATAGCTCCTAAAGCTATAAAACACAAACACTCACTCTTAGCTAGGGAGGTATTTTCCAGATATCCTTGTCATGGAGTCTCTCAACATGACACTCACAATGGCTACATCCATTTATGGAAAACCACATCTCAATCTCAGAGATGTACAAGAGTTCATCACGGAGTCTCTCAACGTGATGTCGTCATGGAGTCTCTCAACATGACATCCACAATGGCTACTCCCATGTGTGGAAAGAAACACATCTCAGTCTCAAAGATATACAAGGGTTCATCACGGAGTCTCTCAACGTGATGTCATCATGGAGTCTCTCAACATGATGTCTCATCTCAGTCTCAAAGATGAAAAAGGGCTTTCACCTCATATTTCTCCGCCTCAGAGAAATATACACTACAATAAATCTTCATGATGATGTGACTCCCTTTGAAGCTCCCAACTTGCATCAACCTCCTGACCTCCTCGTCCAAGATTGCCTACAATGCTTGCCTTGGAGGAACGGTTTCCAATGCACACCTTCAACACTACTGACTTGCGAGAGTTCAGGACTGTCCTTCTCGACCTCATCCCAGATCACTCTATTCTGAATAGGTATGCAAAGCTACCAATGTCAAATCCAGATTGACTGTCTTGTGCAATTTTGTTCTCTGCAGCTGAAGAGGTCTTCCAAGGACTTTAGCACCTGGCCTTGCAACACTGCAACCCACTTAGCTGACACCTTCACTTCTTCTCAATGAGTCACAGAACTCCCTCTTGATCCCTGCTTCAGAGATTGCAAAGAAATCCTTTGGAAGTGAACTCCCTTCCATTGACGGAACTCGGAACCTTAGTCCTCTTCTTGGACATGATCTCAACTCGTGTCTTGATTTCTCGGAATTTAACTCCCTCTAAATGTCATTTCCTCCTCTTCGAAGTAGTTGATCGCAATGACAATCTGTATAGGTTTTTCGTTGTTTAGTGTCTTCATCTTTCTCAATCATCTTGGCTGATGCAAACTCTCCATCCAAGGCTAACCCAAACTTGTGCCCTTGAGAAATGTCTCCAGTGAAGAATCATGAGAGTTATGTGCCACCAACTTAGTCCCAAGGCTGCAAGCTATGTCTCTAGGTTTGTTAATTTCTCCAGCCGTTATGACTTCCTCACAGGATGCCTCAAGCTCTTCCTCCCTTTGAATTCCTTAAGCAATCTCTCATCATCCTTTTGCTCCTCGGTCCATCCTACATTTAGAGAGATTAATAATAGTTCGTAGAATCAAACTACCCCTGATACAAATGAAGCAAGTAGTCATATAGCAGATATAGAACAATTAAATGAATAATGGAACTTATCTTTGTTGATTCTGATATATGCTCTTGGAAATGCTAATCACTGCACTCAATATAATTCGTTCCTCTTTATAATATCCTTTGTTGGCTGGGAATGAGATAGGTGATCAAATTTGGCAGCCTTCAGCAACTCAGACACACCCAATATGAAGCTCTTGCACTCAGATCAGTCCACAACCCTTCTTCTACAGGTCCATGGCTTGATCACAGGCCCACATCCCAGTATTAACAGTAACCCAGCAACTCTGTCCCCTCAAAAAAAAACATGCGCACAGCATTGAGATTCACGCCCAGGCACTCCCCAATCCTCAACAATTCTTACGCCCATTAACAGCAATTAATAACAGGGACACATATGGAGTTTTATGCCTTCCACTACCTTACCAACACAGGTATTTACTTGGAGTCAGAGACGACTGGGAAATAGAAGCATCAGCACTTTAGAACCCTGTCAAACTAACGCCTAACCAGCAATATTATCTTCTGCTATCATGCCCAGCAATCTAGGAAACATCACCAACAGTACCAACAAGGAGACTCACGCCCAACCTTAGAGTGAACATTTCAAAACCTCATGTCAAAACTAGTATTGCAACCAATTGGCAGCTCTATCTGATCATTCGCACAAATGCCAGAAACAAATACACCCTCCAAGCTTCCTGATTTGCAGTCATATTCTTTTTCCACAACATCTCTTGTGTCTAATCTGATCAAATCTTTTCTTAGACCCGCTCTAATACCATGTTAGTTTTAGGATCAGAAATGTAAGCAAGCAGAAAATGCAACTTACCGACAATGAACACAATATGTTACCCTGGGAAAACCCTCCTACTCGAGGGAGAAAAACCCAGCAAAATGATCTCTTATATAATAGAAGAATAAGAGCAGAAATCTGCTTACAACTCAGGCCCTACTCAAGGGCAAACTTAATAAAATGTATAGAGACAATTCTCCTTGATGTAAAATACAAATGAAGATACTTCTTCTTGAAATCAGATCTGCTGCTAAAATGGCAAACTTCTGCTGAGAATGGCGAACTTCTGCTGAATGAATTGATGTGCAAATGAGAGGACTTCATCCTCTTTATATACAAAGCTGGGAGGCCTCCTCTCTAGGTCGGCCCTTGGAAAGATATTATTTATTTAAGAAGCAAAGGCCGACCTGCCTCTAATTAAAGGAAAATAGCTCCTGAAGCTATAAAACACTAACACTATCTACCACCAATCCACCTAGTGGTTCTCAAATTTGAAATCTCATGATGCAATGTCATCCTTTTATCACTAAGCACCTCTCATGGGTCATCAACGATGGAAGAAGAGCAAATTTTAGTCAGACTCTTGGAATGGGCTCCCACCATTGTCGAAGGTTCAAGAGGTTCTTGAACCTTCAAAAGGTCTAACACTGTCTTTTCTACTTTCTTTCATGTCAGAGATCTAGGAAACCTTTTGCTTTGTCAAGGTTTGGGGTTTGGGAGTACTGAGGAAATCATCCCTTAAGGCAAGCAAATGGAGGGAAGTTTGAAGATGGGGTCCTGATGAGAAAACAATGCCTTGGAGTGTTGGAGATCGAGGATACCTCATGACAAGTACCAAAGGAAAGGGAAGGGCAAAGGTCCAACTCCAAAGGAATACATAGTAAAAAGGTTCAAGAGTCGAGGGATAGGAGTTGGAAGGAAAAGTATGTTAGGAATGGGAAGTATGTTGGATCGACAAGAGAAAAGGGAATCAAACTTAAGCGGGGTGGCAAGGGAATGGTATTAAGGAAGAGACAAATCCAATAGCTCAAAACTATACTTAGAAACTTTTTAAAGACAAAGGGCCGAGACATCAAGGCTTAATGCAATAGCATGACAATTAGGAAAACCTTGACAGTTTGAAGGTTTGACTATTACCCAAACATAGAGTATTTACTAGAAAACAACGCAACACTTAGAACTTATTGAATTCCTTGCAAGTCCAAATGCAATGTAGACACATAGGAAATAATAGAGGATAACACTTAGAGAAAATTTGACAAATGGCAACACACACAAGCATTTCTCAAGCCGATTATAAATAGTGGGTCAACTAGAGTTAAGACACACAAAAGGGAGGGGACTCGAGCAAAACTTGACATGGCAAGATTGAGCCCCAACAACATTAATGGATAAGGCTAGGAGTATGCTCAATGGATCTAGCTTAGAACAAGAGTTTTCAGCAGAAGTGGTTGCCACGACTTGTTACCTATTTAACAAGTCTCCTACATGAGCTCCTGTCGAGAAGACACCTATGGAGGTGCGGATAGGCAAAAATCCTTCTTTGAGATATATTCAAGTCTTTGGCTACAAGGTGAACATGTACCTAAAAAGTAGTCTAAGTTGAAGAACAAAGCTATAAAATATATCTTCATTGGCTATGGCATCGATGTGAAAGGATACAAGCTTTGCGATCTTATGGCTAGAAAAGTTTTATATAACAAAAGTATTACAACAAAAGAAGGGTGAAGAGGAAAATGTGGTTCAACTACTCCCAAATACTAATAAGGTTGAGCCAAAATCTTATGAAGGACCTCAAAAAGAGGAGAGCTCAAATAATTCAAAGAAAGAAGAGATAGAACCTCCACCTCAATCATTGAGAAGGTCCACTCCACAAAGACAATAACCAAATAGGTATACTCCTAACTAGAGATGTATTTTTGCTTTAATTACTAACACTAATGAGCCTATGACTATGAAGGAGGCTATGGGTATGGCTAATGCAAAGTCATAAAAAGTGGCCATGGATGAGGAGATGGCTACATGGAAGAAAAATAACACATGGGACTTAATATCTTTGTTTGATGGACGTAAACCTATTGGATGCAAATGGGTGTTCAATAGAAAAATTGGTTCAAATAGTAGTGTTAAGAAGTATAAGGCAAGATTGATTGTTAAAGTATACTCCTACATTAAAAGTATTGATTATGGTGATATTTTCTCTCCAATTGCTAAGCTAACATTCATTTAGTTCTTATTATTTGTTGCAAAAACTTTTGATCTTGAGGTTGAGCAAATGGAAGTGAAAATAACTTTCCTTCATGGTGATTTGGAGAAAGAAATTTACATGACACAACTAGTACATAAAATTGAAAGAAATATAGAAAATTTAATTTGTAAGTTGAAAATATATTTGTATGGTCTTAAGCAATCACCTAGGTTGTGGTACCAAAAGTTTGATTAATTTGTGTTGGGATTGGGGTTTCTAAGATCCAAATTGGATCAATGCCATCTATTATAAGATAGATAGTGATCATTTCCTTGTTATTGCATTATATGTTGATGATATGTTGTTATTCGGTAACAATAAGGACATGATTTGTAAATTTAAAGTCTCAACTTTTAGCACAATTTGAGATGAAAGACTTAGGAGCTGCTAGGTTCATCTTAAGTATGGAGATCAAACAAGAGCAAACAAAAAAATTTGGTTGGACCAGAGCAAGTATGTGGCCTCGGATTGAAGAGATTCAACATGATGATTTGTAGACCATTGTGTGTTCCAATTTAGGTGGGGACCAAGTTATCAATAAAACAATGTCCAACTTCTCCTAATGATATGGCTCTAGTACCTTATGCTAGTGCCATCAAGAGCTTTATGTATGCTATGGTTTTTAGTAGACTAAACATTGCCCACGTAGTGAGAATCTTCAAATAGGATCTTCAAATATTTTTGGGATACCTTTGAGTACTCAATTTGTTATCATGGTAATTCTACACTTGGGGACTAATATTCAATGATTGTTCATGGTTTGTGGATTCCCAATTTGTTGGGGATGTTGATGATATCAAAGAGATCATGCGTCGTATGTGTTTTCTGTCATTTTGTTGATGCAATGAATTGGATGGAGTAAGAGTAGAAGGTTGTAGTCCTTTGTCCACTACATGTATGCTTATCACGGTTTGCTAGTTTGGACTCGTTAGTTATTTATGTTTTGTTTTGATGCTCAGATACTATGATGATACTGTTATTGTTGATTTGGTTAGTTAGATGCTAGTTGATGCTGTTATTTCACTTTGGACATGATTACCTTATATGACATGATGGTTGATTATATCAGTTGATTTTCTGAATTATGATGATGCAGTGTTTTAATTTAATATGTTATGAGATGATTATTAGTTAGAAAATGTAATTTCTGGATTATGTTATAATTGTTAGAATAGGTGTGACGAAGGACAATATAGCATCACTCGTTCGCGAGTGCCCTATTATGTTGCGATTCCTTCTCACAATGCAGTATCTTGATTTAATGCTTTGATATATATGTATATATGCACATGTACACAACTCCGTTTGTATGCAGGATTGCAGGTATAAGTCTCGATTCCACCTGCTTCGGCAGGATAGGGCGAGCACCAAATAACCCAACGGATTAATGTTGATACAGAGGTGACGATGAAGTCCTTCCGTTCCATGATGTCAGGTCGTCTCATTGTATGGTATGGTTGTTGATTTTGTGTAATTGTCGTTATTGTCTGTTGTGTTATGGGTTTTGTCTTAGGTTATTTATGAGGGCATTTACAGTTATGACTTGTCTTTATGTTTGAAATAAAGTATTGATTTTAATGTTGGAGGAAATGGTATTTAAATATTTTAATAATTTAATTAATTTTGAAAATCTTACATTTCAATTAAATAATAATTAAATAACAAATATGCTTAATTATTTTAATTAATTAAATTGGTGGTGGATAATTATGTGAATAATTTATTTAAATTAAATATGTAATTTGTGGTGCAAGAAAAGTGCAAAAACAGGAATTAAAGTAATAAAAACAAATAAAAGAACAAAAAAGACAGAGTGAGCCAATGAGAATGGAGAGTTTAAAAAAAAAGCTTGTTTTAAAGAATTGATTTTCTTTTATTCTGGGATTTTTGGAGAGCTTTGGAAGGGAAGAGGAATATATTTTATTTTTATCATGAATTCTTGAGAGGAGACCCACACACAGAAGAACAGAAAAGTTGAAGTGCTCAAGTGAAGGTGGAGTTCGTTCTGGACTAAGGATTGAAATCGGATTCAAGAGCATCAGAGTCAAGCATGCATCTTCAAATTTGCATTGGACTCCAAGTTCCTCTCGTTGTTCTCTTTTCATACCCTTTTGTTTGTTTCTGAAAAGAAAAATAAATCTTGTTAAAATAATTTTTGGTGAGCATAGAGAACTTCTGTTGAAAACTGAAACCAGAGCAAAATGTTAGATTAGAAAACAAAGAAGTTCATAGAAATAATACTATTCAAATTTTGTCAAATCAAAACCCGGATCTTCTGAAACATATCATTTATCAAAATAGGATTTAAAGAAAACAATATCCTTGTTAGAAATAATGATTTTAAAAGTTTTGGGTACATCTGTATATGGCTGAATCGATTCATTATTCTGTAGATTCTTCTTTTATATTATTTATATTTACCCTCTGTTATTTTTGTTATATATATGTCTCTGTCATATATTTATCTCTGTTATTTTAACATATCTCTGTTAAATATATATATATCTCTGTTATCTTAATATATATATATATATATATATATATATATCTCTGCTACATATATTAATATTTTAAACTACCCCTGGTATTTTTGTTTCCCGTGCGTCGGCCGTACGCTGACAGAGAATAATTTTTATAAAATTTTAATACCCTGTTAAAAAATGGGATTACTGTGTTTATATTAAAAAAAACCGAATGTTTTATATCGAACTTTATATGTTTAATATAAAGAAAAAAATAAAATAAAATTTTAAATTTGCAGGGGTGGTGAAGGGACGGCCGAAGCCGTACCCTCCACCTTCCTCCTGCCGTGTGTTACATAGTCAGCAGTCATAAAGACTGCTGCGTACGCAACAGTCTTAAAGACTGATGCATACACAGCAGCCTTTAAGGTTGCGCACTGTACGTTGCGTACAGCCCGCGGCCGGCCATAAGGGCCGACGGCCATGGTAATGACTTTGCATTGTTTTTAAATTTATTTTTATATTTTATTTTATTTTTATATATATTAAATTTATTTATTGGATATGTGGTTATTTTTATTTTGTATAAATAAAATTATGATGTATTTTATTTAGATAATAAAATAAAATCATAATTAGATTAAAATTATATATATTTAAATGGAATTTTAATTAATTAATTGTAATGTAATTTCATTACGATTTAGGAATGTAGTTGTGCATTGTATTAAAATGTTTAATTTTAGTTATAATTAAGTAAATTTTAATTATTTTAAACTGGGCATTGAATAATTTATGATTTGGATTAAACAAATAAGAAAGACAATATTTCAGTCTTTGATTGTGATTGTAAACTTTGTTGAGGGAATTGGTTTTAATTTTATATCAACGAGATTGGAAACAAACGTATTAGTACAACCTTGTGATTGTGATGTGAGTTTTCTTTTCATGGTTATAATTTTCTCGTTCGATGTCGTCGATGTGGGAACCGTATTGGTCTGTGAAATTCTGTTTCCAGAGGCTTGTGATTTTAAGTGTTATTTGCTCTTGTTTATGCTGTCGAGCGTTATTGGTGTTATGTTAGGAAGGGTTGGATGGGTTTGCAAGGTTGTTGCTTATGTGCAGTTGCGAGATGGGTAATGCCTCGTGTTTTGGATTGTGGTTTTATGACTTATATGTGTTAATCCAACCCTTACCTGTTTTGAGATATGTTAGGGGGTCAGAGGGGGAGAGTGGCTCTTCGTGGGCGCCGGTGCCTCAGATGAGGAAGGGCCAGGATAACCCTCGAAAGAGTAGTAAACAAGTGATAACCTAAATAATAGACCTAGGGGGGTTGGGTAGTTTTAAAAATACAAGATAATAAAAACTTTGGATTCCTCGGCTATGTATTAGGGCTACCTTAGACTAGTGATAGACTGAGAAGGCCGTGGTCGGCAAAGTCAGAGTCTCATCCTCATGAGAGACTATTGGCTCCACATTAGCTACCCTATGGTGCCGGCGCCTCAGTGAGGAGGAAGGGCCAGGAGATCCATAGATGGGTGCCGGTGCCTCAGTTGGAGGAAGGGCCAGGAAATCCCATGAGAGCTATGCGATGACACTCTCCACTTGACACCCTTGTGCTTTGTTATTGTTGCCTCTGGATGTTATCTCTTTGTGATGTTCTTTGAATTCTTGTGAGTTTGATTCGTGATTGTTAAGTGATATTACTTCATGTTATCGTGATGAGTTCTTGGTTTAACTTGCTATGTGATTTGAGTACGTCGATGGTTGTGCATTGCATATTTGAGTTGTACTTGTTCTGTATCATGTTGTTGAGTCGGTTTGACATTTATGGTCAGGTTCACTTCCTCGTCACCTCTGAGCACGGGGGGTGACTTACTTCGTAATTCACATGGTTGGGTGGAACGTGTTCACACCCGCTGGGTTCCCATCAGTCTTGTTCCTCAGCTTCCGCAGGCGATGTTCCAGTGATCAGTTGTATTCATGTTCATTATTCTTGTATCATCCCCATGTTGGGAAATTCAATGTAATTCATGTATCAAAGAAAATTGTAATGTAATATTATTTCAATGATGTAATAGTTAGGTTTGATTTGGATCATGTTGAAAGATTTATCTTGGATGTAATTGTGCGATGTTGTCATACTCGCATCATGGCTATCAGATTGTATCATTGTATATGGTTTTCATAAATTAAATGGTTATGTTAGTTTCATTATCTTTATTATGTTTTGTGGTTGCAATGTAACCTCGCGTGCCCCAGAGAACCAAGTGTATTAATGCTATGTGATATGCTATGTGTTATGATTTAATGTTATTGCATGTTTACTTTTATTATTTAAAAAAAAAAAAAAATTATTCGTGATTATGTGTGTGTTCTCTCGTTTGCACGACGGCGCTATAATAATGATACCCCCCTGACTACATCCATCATGAATATACAATAAATACCCCCGTGATAAGAGGGAAGTAATGAGATAAGATATCCCCTGCATGTTGAAGAAGCTCCAAAGCCAATGAAGAATGCCTGAAAACAAAAGATGACCCAATGTCTGCAAGCAACACATCTCCCCTTAGGAAGAAACAAATCCATAAGCTGATGAAGAAGCCACTCCATATCCAACTGAAAGGAGGAAGACTGAATGCTCAACATGTATGCCTCTGAAAACTGAGTAAGAGCCTCCAAGCTTGAATGAGCCACAACATAATCATGGTCAAACTCAACCAAGAAACATGACAAATCAAGTGATGGAGGAGACTCGTGAATATCAATCTCCAAAGACAAAGAAGATGGTGTAACAGTTGTGCTAAAACTATCATCAAAGAGGAGAGAAATCCCCTCAAGTGTGTCCTCCAAATCTGTAATATGAGACTCTAGGAACAAGGTAGAAATCCCTGTCAAATAATCATCCCACAAAGCAAGATCTGAAAAACTATGATTATCCTGCTGAGCAGAAGCAACAATGGCTGAAGAAGCAGGAGGTGGAGGTGTAGGAAGCTCAGCACTGGTCTCTAAAATACCAAGGTGTAGATGACCAAACTTCTCCTCACTAATATGGGTCACACTCAATGGAGTGTGTGATGCAGTCAAAGGAACATTATCAGGTTCTGAAGCAAAATGTGAAAAAGAATATACTCGAGATGAATGATCAACCATCCCAATTGCAACAATATCCCTAGTCTCCAAGTCCCTTATATACACCCTATCAGGAGTGAACTCAACTGTTTTACCTTGACCCCCATGAGTAATTTGATAAATAGAAAGAAGATTAGTGGTCAAAGAAGGAACACAAAGAACATCATTGAAAGTCCCTTCCCCAATACCAATAGAACCCTTCCCACTTACCTTCATGAATGTATTGTTACCCATCAGAATGTGAGGTGAATTACAAGGCTCAAAAGAAGAGAACATTTCCTGTGAAGATGCCATATGATGAGATGCCCCTGAATCAAGAAGCCATCCTTGAGAATTAGGACCTGTAGAGGCCAAGAGTGCATGCCCTTTCATATGTAGCCCAGAAGTGGATGTTGTGTTCTCTGACTGTGATGATGATGGAGCTGCCGAATGTGATGGTGAAGAAGAAGTAGAAGACACTGATGAGGGCAGCTGAATGTTATTCTTTTGAAGAAGGTGGGTGAGTTCATCAATCTTCTTATTATAACATCTATGCTCATCATGTCCTAACCTTTTGCAATATGCACATTTGGACTTCTTCTTTTTTGATGATTCCTCTTTTGAAGAGGATGAGGACTCAGGAGTGCCATGTGAAGGACAATCTTTACCTTGCTCATTTGACTTGGTTTCCTTTTTGTGCTTCTTTCCTTTGCCACTTGAAGCCTTTGTATCATTCACAATAAGAGCTTGAGATGTTGAAGACTTCAATGTACCCATGTGCATCAACTTTGCTTGTTCCCTTGTGAGTTGTGCAGCAAATTCATCAAGAGAAGGCATTTTATATGTATCACCAAGAGCATCCATTGTAGCATAAAAAGTAGAGACAAACACATAATATGAAGAACCAATCTTAGCAAGAATAGAAAGTATCATATGTTCATCCTCTTTAACAACCCCACATTTTGATAACTGCAATCTGAGAGAGTTGAGCTTAGAGAAAAAGTCTTGAATATTATCAAAATCGGAAGGATTAAGACCCATAATTTCATTTTCCAACTTAAATTTCCTTAGCTTGTCTGGCTTACCAAAGAGGCTCTCTAAAGTAGTCCAAAATTCATGAGGATGTGTGCAAGACTCAACATGATATCAAAGATCTGGAGAAATGGACAGAAGAAGATTACCGAGGGCTTCATCTCTTCTATCAAACCATTTTCTTTTCTCTTTTGCTCCCTGTGGTTCTGGATCTTGACCAAAAGTGATTCGTTGCAGATTCAACTTTAATAGTAGCAACTCCATCTGAGATTTCCACTCATGATAATTAAATGGAGTTAGAAGTACAACTTTTGGAAAATCCATGATGAGAGAAGAACAAAAATTCTTGCACAAAATCGGAAGGCAACTCCTTTGTCACGACTTTTGAGGTGAAAATCTTTGTAGAATATCTTGGCACTGAATGTCGATTGGCCTTTTTTATTTGGAAATGAATAAGTTTTATAGAAAAAAAATTTGAAAAAAATCTCCAAAAAACCCGTCAGCTTTTTTTTTAAAAATCAATAGAGATCTTTTATAAAAACTTTTCCTCTTTTTTTGAAAAAACTAACCAAAATGGAAAATAGCCATGCAAAAAAGACCTAAAAGGTTGGCTTAATGGTCGGCTTTTACAAACTATACAAAGCTTTTATAAGAAAATGTCGATGGAACAAATGACATAGTCGACATTTAAAACAAGCTTTAAATATATATGTAAACTTCAAATTACCTGTAGATAATGTGACAACCTCCACCGCAGCCAATGCAAACCCAGTGATAACTGTACCCGCCGATAACAACTTGGTACCATGCGATGGATATGGATGTGACCTAGCAATTTGGAAACCGCAGTATGATCTGATGATCTTCGGTACTCCGATCCAGATCTGATCGGTGTGATCTTAGCCTGGAATATGCTTAGGGCGATAGAATATACCACCGATGTAGGGAGGATGTACCCCGTGCAATGAAGAAATTGGGCTTCTATGTCAATAATAGCTGACAAGACCTTATGAGCATCTGACAATGATGCAGACCACAAAATGTAAAAGCCAATCAATTTGAATGTGGGCTGCTTCGGATTGGACAGTACACCAGGTTTTGGCCCCAATGGATATGACCACCCGCCAATAGTGACGAAGGCAAGAATGGGAACAAAGTAGAGGCTGAAGTACCTGCGGATAAATGTGACTGCCGATGATAGTGGATTAATCTGCGGATTTGACAATGGAAGGATGGGGAAATATGCCAATCTACAAATTTTGACCACAAATATTTATGAATGCCCCGAACAATATAATAAAGCCCGATTTACAAAATATTTTGCATGAAAATAATAGTCTGATAAAATTTGCCCCAAATTTTACAAAGTACCACAGAAATATTTTCAGAAAATATTTTTTTGTGAAAAATGGAAAAATCGTACTGCTGAGAAGATTGTTCTAGCAAAAAAAAAATTGCTTCAAAAACAACTTTACCCAAAATGTACGAATTTACAAATAAAATTCATCTGTGAACCTTTTGATCTCAACCGTGAGGTTTTGAAACTCCAATCTACACCCAACAAAAATCTTCAAGCCAAAATAAAACCCTTAGATCCCAGAGGAGTCTGCAACCCTGGAAGCTCTGATACCATGTTAGAAACCAGAATCAGTTGCTAGACCAAAATACTTCCACAAGAGAGAGATAATGGCGAGAATGCTTGCTATATCAATATGCAAGATTGATTCACGATTCAATTGATACAAATGTACAAGATGAGGCTTGCTTATAAAAGGCAAAGATGCAACAACCAAATCTTATCTTGAATAAGATAAAGATGAGATCCTATAAGTTAGGAATTAAAGATTTCTAAGTAAACTTATGAAGATGTAATTAAATTGTTACACCAATAGATGGATTATCCAAAGAATGCATGGATATTTTTCCCCTAGCTTTCTATAGAGATCAATGGTGAAGAGAGAGGATTAATTAGGTATGATGGGGTGATGGAAATAGGATATTGGATATGGGATGGGGGATATGTATAGGATAATCAAGATCAAGTGGTCAAAATATGGATGCATGGATATTTGAACCCTAGGCTCTTCATCAAGATCAAAGGTGGGAAGGGAAGATGGATTTAGCTAGGATGAGAGATATATGATGAATGATATGGATGGAATAAGGGAGGTATGATGTGTTATGATTATGTAGATCCTTAACCTTGTCAAGATGAAAAGAGGGATAGGGGGGAATGGGTTTGGATAGAATGATGGATAGATGGTGAAGGATAGTGGAGTATGTGGATAATATGTGGTATGGATGAATATTTCCCCCAAGTGTAGCGTGCAAGATAATGAGTGGATGGATGCTAGGGATATAGAGGAAGGACTCAAGCATCTAATTCCATGGATGGTATCCCTTGATTATGTGTTATTATTCTCATAGACATTGGTAGAATGATGTTGAGGGGGATAAAATGGATTGGGAGATGGAGAGGGTTATGGATTTATGCAAAGGATTGGATAAGAGGGATGGAAGGATGGAAAATGGATGTTGGATAATGGATGGGTTGATGAAATACATGTGGATGAGTAGATGGTATTGTTGGAAAGATCAACATTGGCACACACCTTGAAGGGTGGTGGAATTGTGGAAGTGAAGTTGATTTTGAATTTGAAGGTTTAGATGGAGGAGTTGGTGTGGATTTTGGGACATAAGGACCCAAAATGGATGGAGGTGATGAAGGATTATTGGATGGGGTAGAGGACTTAGAATTGGATGGAGCTTTTGGATAAGAATGTTTGGATTCCAATTTTGATTTTTCTTTGGGATGCATTCTATGAGTATTTTTGGAATCCACATGGTTTTCGACTTTGATTTTTGCTTCATGTATCTTTGTGGCCTTTGGGATTTTTGATTTGGGATCTTATTTTTCTTTATTTTTCTTGTCTTTTTGAGGGGACATGTTGATTTTTTTATTTTTGTGTATTTTTGGCTTTATGCATTTGAAATTTGGCATCCAAATTGCTTCTAAAGAGAAATGGGATTGGTAGATGGATATGAATGATGTGAGTGTATTATGAATGAGTTGTTATGGGTAGTATGTTGGAGGGATTTCAAAGGTGTGTGGCTTGCTTGATCTTGATTTTGGATATGAGGTGATGGATAAATAAGATAGAGAGATTGTGTAATTGTTGTGATGGATGGTGGAATGTAAGGACCCAATATGGATGGAGGGGATGAAGGAATATTTTTTGGGAAATAGGGACCCAAAATGGATGGAAGGGATGAGGGATTGGGATTTGAAACATAAGGGCCCAAGATAGATTTGGAGGATGGGGAATGTGGATATTTGGATTTAGGTGGATGGATTTTAGATTTAGGATGGGTGAAAGGAGTACCAACATCTAGAACCTTCTAACCAAGGCCATGATAATTAGGATTTAACTCCACCCAAGTTAATAAACCAAGGGTTTATTAACTTGGGTGGAGTTAAAAGTTGGAGAATGGAATAATGATGATTAGGAAAGGGATAAATCTAATTAATCAAGGATTAATTAACTTAAGTGGGATTAGGGAATTTTAGAGGAATGTGGGGAAAAGGTTATCTTTAATTAAATAAACATGGATTTATTTAATCGAAGGTGGTGGATAAAAGTAATAGGGAAATTAATTAAATAAATAATGAATATTTATTTAATTAATTATTAAGATAAGGGAAGGGGTTAAATTAAATAAATAACAAGTATTTATTTAATTAGATATTATTTTGGGTTTCTACAACTTATTTCAGTGAGAAGTTGAATGATGCTAGAAGAAGATAATTAGTTTATGATAAAAAATTCTATGTCATAATTCAAGCCCTGAATAAGTGGAGACATTATTTGTTGCCTAAGGAGTTTGTGTTGTATACAAATCATCAAGCTTTGCAGTATTTGAACATTCAAGGAAAGTTGAATTAGAAACATATGAGATGGGTTGAGTTCTTGTAGAGTTACACATTTGGGTTGAAGCATAGGAGTGGAAAGTCAAACAAAGTTGCAAATGCATCAAGTAGGAGAAGGAATTTTCTGATAGAAATGATAGTGGAAGTATTGGGATTTGAAGATTTGAAGCATATGTATGAAGATGATGCAAAATTTGGTGAACCATGGAGAGCATGTAAGGAACCAGTAGTGACAGACCAGAGCAAATGGTTGGACTATTTCATTCAAGAAGGTATGCAATTTAAGGGAAATTAGTTGTGTATTCTGAGGAGCTAAATGGGGGAGAGTTTGATGAAGGAGAAACATAGTGGAGGTTTAGTAGGAAATTTTGGAGTGGATAAGACAGTAGCTTTGGTAAGTGAATAGTATTTTTGGCTGCAGATATATAAGGATGCTAAGAAGTATGTTCAAAGTTGCAAAATTTGTCAAGTTGCAAAAGGGAGTAGTAAAAATACTAGATTGTATAAAACTTTGACAGTACTGGAGAGACCTTGGGAAGACATAAGCATGGATTTCATATTGGTATTTCCAAGAACACAGAGAGGATATGATTCAATAATGGTAGTAGTATAATTTTTTTCTAAAATGGCACATTTCATTCCTTGTAAGAAGACTAATGATGTTATGTACGCTCTTGACTTATTTTCAAGGAGATTGTGAGATTACATAGATTACCTAAGAGTATTGTTTTAGAAAGAGACAACAAATTTATTGGATACTTTTGGAGGACATGATGGAAGAAGATGAAGACATATTTGAAATTTAGTCTAGTAAATCACCCACAAATAGATGGAAAAACAAAAGTGGTAAATAGAAGTTTGGATAACTTGTTGAGATGTTTTGTTGAGGATAAGGTAGGAATTTGGGATATAGTTTTACTGTAGGCAGAGTTTGCATACAATAATTCAGTGAATCCGAGTACAAGGAAAACACCATTTCAGATTGTTATCAGAACACACCCTAGAGGAGTTACAGAGTTAAGGGACATCAGTATGGAGGACAAGAGGCATGCGGAGGCAAAAGATTTTTCGTATTTCATGGTGACATTGCATAATCAAGTCCGGAAGCATTTGGAAGACATGAAAAATAAGTATAATGAGAAGGAAGATGAGCACCAGAGACATAAGGAATTTTCTATTGGAGATGAAGTGATGGTATATCTAAGGAAGGATATATTTCTAGTGGGAACATACAATAAGTTGAAGATGAGGAAGTTTGGACCATGTAAGATTATAAGAAAGTTTGATTCTGGAAATGCATATGAAGTATAGCTATCAAAGAAATTGAGTATATCACCTATTCTAAATATTGCAGACATATATGAGTTTCATGAAGGATAGTCAAGTGGTAGTAGTAGTAAAGTGGATTTGAAGGAGTTGTTACCACATCAGGAATTAGAGGAGATTGAGAAAATTTTTGATACAAAATCAAAAGTACTAGGAATAAGCAGTACAAAGAATATCTTGTGAAGTGGAAAGGAAAACTAGAGGAGGATTCATCATGGATTTCTCAGGCTGAGGTAGACCGTCTTGGTTTTCCTCTTATCCCTGGAAAGTGAGGAACTCAATTTTCTTCCAACCCTATGTGTCTGATATAGGAACATCCCTAGTTGTAAAGCAATCCTGTATCAACCAAAATAAGTTGTTTTCTTGCATTGCGTTCAATAGTATTTTTAGTATTTCATTCCAAATTTTACTACATCTTTGTTTCTCAGCTTATGGAGTCGGATATAGCATCTACACATTGGAATCTACCACATATCCATATTTCACATCATTTTCATTTTTCTATTGAAAGATATCACTCTCCAAATTTCACTGTATTACTAGTCAGAGCATTTGGGGTTGACCTAGGCTAGATTATTTAGTACAGACCTATTCTATATTATGCAAAGCTTAATGGGACAACTTACAAGGATCTTGAGTTCATTGGGACCTATTTTGGAGATTCACAAGTTATTTCTTCTCACGTGGGATCATCTTTCCATATTTTGAAGTTGACCTTCATGTATGATTCATTCATCGAGTTTATGACCCTTGTAGCTGATGCAAACCTTTGTGGGAGCTTGAGAAGCATATTTAAAAGCATTTAGAATAATTGTAGATCATTATTTCATTTGATTAGAATAAGATCAGTAGTTGTATTTTCGTATCAACCCTTTGGGGGCATGTAATAAGGCCTTTGGCCAGTTGTATTGTTGAATGCACTTGTGGAAAGCTTGTGAGCCCTAGATATTCACCCTTGAGGCATGTATTACAAGTAATATTTCCAATTCAATAAAGTTACAAGTTTGCATATTAGTTTCTTGTGTTATTTCCACTTTGTTGACTCATTGTTGCACATTTGGGACTGTTCTCTTTGAACCCTCCTACCATGACTACACTAAACTCACACACTAGTGCACATCAACCCAAGTTGAAAAAAAGGAAACATGTAGCACATAACCAGTCGGCCCAAAAACACAAATTTAATAGAATTTACTCAATACGATTCTCAAAAAGATAGGTCAAGACCCAAATGTATCTTAACACAACTTCATATGCTAGCATAAACCCCCAAGCACACGAAGTAAGCAAGATAACAAGCCCTATCAGCCAGATACCCACTAACTTCCCAAAAAACTAACTAAACATAATATGTGGTACCAAAGAGATCAAAAAATGACGTGTGGACCATAAAGAGATGTTTCATGATCATCCAAAAACACTTCCAGAAGCTTCTCTTACACTATCATGCCACATGAACAACCACCACAAATGAAACAAAAGTAGAATACTTCATCTCAGAAGCACATAATACACAACCATAACATAGAGGATTAGTAGATCAACATGCGGTACACACCATCACCTAAAAAATAAATTGGGACACTACACAAGCATTGAGAGCACATCCACAAACCCATAGGAGAAGAAACACCAATGCATAGAAATGCAAAGCATATTCTGCACCATTTTAAACAACCAACAAAATTTACAACAAACTACAATAACCAAAAACCTCCTTGATAACACTGATGACATGAAAATATAGGAGTACAATATCCACAAAACACAAACAATGAATCCAAAACCACAAGACCATATCTTCAACAATAGAGGAATGCATAGCATTCTCTCAAATAGTCTTCACAACAACTTCCTAACATAGAACCTTTCACCAACTTGTAGATATTAGAACTTTCTTGCAGCAACACATACTTCCTCAAGAAAAACATAAGAGAGCATACAGCGTGGAGACCATCTACAACAACTCTCCATCAATTTTTTTTCTAATCCTCATCTTAATATTGTTGGCATATGGCTTCTAGTGTTTTCATTAATGG
>VDFB02351382.1:0-33182 GCA_007258455.2 Sequoia sempervirens
CTATATAGACAAATGATTGGATCATTGATGTACCTAGTTAACACTAGACCTGATATTTGCTATGCAGTGAATGCTCTAAGCCAGTTCATGTGTGAGCCAAAGGAAATTCACCTTATGGCTGTGAAACATATATTGAGATATCTTCAAGGCACTATTGGATATGGTCTTCTTTATAGAAATGACCAACTAGACCTACATGGATACTCTGATTCAGATTGGGCTGGAAGTGTAACCGATCGGAAAAGCACATCAGGATGTTGCTTCAGTTTAGGATCAGCTATGATCTCTTGGATCTGCAGAAAATAGTCTTCAGT
Organism: Sequoia sempervirens; assembly: GCA_007258455.2. Taxonomy (NCBI): domain Eukaryota; kingdom Viridiplantae; phylum Streptophyta; class Pinopsida; order Cupressales; family Cupressaceae; genus Sequoia; species Sequoia sempervirens. Next base: position 315 of record VDFB02351382.1, read on the forward strand.
AGCACAAAGCACAACAGAAGTTGAATACATTGCAGCCTCTATGGGGCCAAGAGAAGCAATTTGGCTCTGGAAATTGCTTGTGGGACTCTTTGGTGAACCCTTGAATCCTACTATCATTCATTGTGATAATCAGAGTTGCATTAAGCTCTCTGTAAATCCAGTATTCCATGATAGATCTAAGCATATTGAGATCCCCTACCATTATGTAAGAGATATGGTAGAAAGGAATGTAATCCAGTTGGAGTATATTAGTACAAATGATCAAACTGCAAACATTCTCACCAAACCTCTCTCGAGAGTCAAGGTTGAACACTTCAAGAAGAAACTTGGTATGGTTGAAATGTAATTTGATATTATGTTTGAAATTCAAATTGTTTAGAAGTTGTACTAATATATTTAAAGATGTTTAATGTGTAAACTCTTTTGTCATGTATGTAACTCCATGACCTTATGGGCCCGCTCCCCCTGTGTACACTATTGAAAGATGACGATCTTTCTAATATTGAACACTTGTATGTGACATTGTAAAGTGACGACTCTACAATGATGAGTTGAACTATCATGATAGATATCATGTGACTTGATATCTATGGACATGTCATGATAGTATCTCTTGGACACTTTATGGATATCATGGGACTTGATGTCATTTGAAGATCATTGTGATCCTTAAGAGATGATCATGGTGGATAATTATATATCCGTGGACATGCCATGAATTATTATGGTAGACATCATGTGACTTGATGTCAATACACATACCATAATGAAGATGTGTTATGAAGAATGTCATGTGACTTGACAATATTGAGAAAACATATCATATCTTCGATATCACGTGTGAAGGTGATATCTCCACTTATTTGTTTTGAAATATCTTCCCTAGCTAAGAGGGAGTGTTGATTTAAGATAGCATCGGTCAGATATAAATGATGATTGCATTTATGCAGCATCATCATTTATATTTAATCGAACTACTCTTAAATATAAGCGTCTTCAAATAAGTTATTTGAATCTTGATTATGATAGAAATTCAAGGATAAATAATTCGAATCTTGATTATTCGAATCTTTGATTGCTGCTTGTTAAAAGCATGATAATTGGTAAAATATTAACTACCGAATTTACTAAGGGAACCGCGCGCTCAAGGAACACGTCCCATGAGCGGACATGTCTCCACGTGCTCTCATGAGACGCATCTCCTTAGAGCGTGTCTTCTCCCATGATATAAATGGGAAATCATTTCTATCTTGCAAACATTGAAATTAATTAATGTTCTGCAATCAGCACATTCGAAATACAAAAGTATAAAATCTGACTTAGAATTCTTACACAGAATTTCAGACTTAGAATTTCCATAGGTCTTTTAGGATCCGGCTCTGATAAGATTTGATAAACATTTACATTTTAGTTGTCATCTGCTTTCTTAGTTGTCAATCATTTGTAACTCTTATTTAAGGAGACTTTCACTCCTTTGTCAATATCGAATATTTTGGTAATCATTCTCTATGTTATTACTTTCCGTAAAAGATCAGCACTAAGTAAATTTAAATCCGTGTAAACAAACTGCCCATTGAAATATCCCTGTCAATTACAGATTATTCTTCAACCCATTCCACCATATAGTCATAGGTTTCATAGCACATTACTATCTTTCCTTGTATTAAGTGTCCTTGTCATTCCATTGGGCATTTGACATCTGAACATCCTGAGTTGATGCATTTTATGTCAACTTTGTGATCTGATTAGTCACTGAATTATTTGACAGTCATGTTTAAACGCAAGCCAACTCTGTCCAAATAGGATACACTATACACTCCAGAAGTGGTCAATGTGGTGTCTAATAAAAAATGTAAGCTTAACAATATACAATATCTCTAAATGGTGTCTCTACAGTCTAGTTATTAATTGCTCCATTTAATTACCCAAGCTCTTTAATACAAGCGACTTAAAACAATTTGCTATAAAAAAGGTACAAAATAAACTAATATCAAAATGTCCCACTTCTTTCTGTAAAAAATGCAATGTCCTGAAAATAAGAACATAATGAGGCTATAATATTACTTAAAATCACATTGCCCTGATCGTGGACATAATGGTTCATAATTTTGGCATCTCAACAAGATTATAGATTTGATGATTTTACCTTTTAGGTTGCTATGACAATATACGAATACATAAAGCATTTTGCCACATTAAAATTAAGCCTCATATAACAGTAAGCTCCCATGATTTTGTGTGTGATCATAAGTTGAATTGTATGAAAAAACAAAATGGGCTACCATCAGGCCTGTAGACCACACGCTTTATTTGCTTAATAACATGCCCATTTTTATATAGGGGAAAAAAAAAAACAAAACATGTAACTGGTGACATACCTCGCCAATATCAGAACCTGTCAAAATGCCTTCATTGAGAATTCTTACCAATTCAGCAGCATCTCCAAATCCTAAGTTGACTCCTTGCCCTGCTAAAGGATGCACCGTATGAGCTGCATCCCCCACCAGAACAACACGATTTGATGCATAGCTGCATGCATGCATTAAGGACAGAGGAAATGACATCCGTTCTGTTGACAAGCCAGTTACTCTTGGAGGGACCTGAAAATTTTCTGATATTGAGGGTGCACTGTCCAGAATCCTGGAGATTTGTGACAGAAAATGAGGTCCACAGTCATGCTCTAAAGCACTGTTCACTGCTTGTACAAATTCATTCTCATTCATTCCTTTAAGCTGTACTGCTTGTTCTGGAGTAGTTGACCATACAATATTGCTAAATTTATTTCCCATAGGTAGAAGTGCAAGAGGGCCAGTGGATAAAAATCTCTGCCATGCAGTTTGGTTTTCAGTTTCAAGCTCCACAGTGCAAATAAGAGCATGCTGCTTGTAGTCCCATCCACTAGTTTGGAAGCCTGCCATTGACCGGACCTGAGAACGCCCACCATCTGCTCCAACCTAATTATGAAATCAGCACATAGTTTCAAAAGTTGTAGTTAACTAAAACCAGAAGAAATAATAGGAAGAGAGACGGGTAGCTATTCAAAATAGTAAACTAAATGAATTATGAGCAGTGCGTAATGTGAATTACCCAGTTAAATAAAACCATTTCAAGTATCCTAACAAAGATGCACTTGAAATATCAATCTAATCAGTCCAACAAAGGAAGCTTGAACCTTACCACCAATCTTGCATAGAGACAGCTCCCATCATCAAGTTCAACTTTGGCCAAAGAAAGAGGGAAATTGGAATTGGATGGACTTTCGGACGAGACTGATAATACATTATTATTGTCTGCTTGTCCTGTTGAATTTGATTTTGACATTGATTGAGAGGTTGAGGGGGAAACCACAGATTTTACTTTTGCTGGATATATCATCTCAGCATATCCTTTATCCTGTTCAACCCAGATTAAGTAGCAAAAGAAATCAGAAAAACAGAAGAGGAAAATTATAAGGCTACATTTATATGTTATAGAGATATAAATTTAAATGAGACATTGCTATTACTTTCTTAACAAAGTAAAAGTTCTGGCAATCCTGCCTACAAAACCTAATCTGTCTTTAAGAAGGCTATTACTGAAGGAAATCAAACAGGGCTTTCAGTGTAGGAGGTGTATTTTTGCCTTAACACTTCAATTTGACATGCCGATTCAACAATCTTCACAGAATATACTGCTTTCAATCCAAGTGATCATTCCTTGGGTGTTAAAAATCATCAATTGAAGTCAAGGCTCAGTGTGTGTGGTTCAGCAATTGAAATAGTTGGGATTGATAAAATGGACTGAGAGGAGCCATCTTGCTTAAAATTATAAATCACATGCACACTAAATTCAAACATGAGCACATCATCCAAATTAGGAAAAACATGGATCCATTCATGCTGAACAGAGTTGGATCATTTCCACTTATTTGAACCACAAGCAATAAAATTTCCCATTTTAAAATTGGACTGCTCGTAAAAGAATAAAAATGCAGGTGCTGAAGTGAAATGACCTATAAGTAAACAAAAAGACTGAGAACCACCATCATAAACTCAAGAATGTTCTTGTCACATTTACTGTCAAAGGGCTGTCAAGTTTCATGGTTAGATGGCTATGAAGAGGCACTGTCATATGAAAGGTGACTTTCCGTCGCCAAGTATTTGTAAACCCCTTGTTGAAATTTTAAGTGCAGAAAAGATAAATATTATTGGTACTGATTTTGCCTTTTTAGTAAAGACAAAGCATACCTGAGCAATGGTGTTTAGTTGATTAACAGGGGGCTTGGAACATGAATATCACAGCAGATCAAGCCCTGATTTTTATAGTGAAGATGTTTGTATATGGATGTTCTCAAAAATATGAAGGTACTAGAATGATGTGCAAAGCAATAGCATAACAGGACCTGCCATTTGTTGCACACAAGTGGAAGCTTATTAGGTTATTGCAAGTGACCAAAATATTCTTCTAATTGTAGCAAAAAAATGAAGGATTCTTTGTAAAATCTGTTGCTGTGGGTTATTTTCCTCTGAAAATCAATTCTAAAGAATATCAGTTTGCTGGATCTCATTGCCAGATCACAAAGATAAAAGCTTAAGAGTTTTTAGCACAACAAACTTAAACTAAGGATTGCAAAACATCTGCATCATTTTTTTCAGGGTTCTCTTCACCATTGTTTAACTCATCTCAAGAAATTCAGAAAGCATTTTTTTGAAAAATTTCAGCTCTGCACTATAAATCTAACCAGCAAAACAAGGTTTCCTCTTTCAGAACAATTCCCTAACTCATAGTAAATGTAATTGGTTTACAAAGTGTTAAGAGGTCCTGCGACTACAAGATTTAGGTATTTTGGGGTTTTGCAAATTTCAAACATTAATTGCACAACAAAGGAAAGATCTGAACAATGACTAAAATAAGGCATCCAAAAATGTGATTTGTTACTTAATTCTAAACTCTCTCAGCACCTGCAAACTGAATTTTTCAGACTCCATTTTTTGAGTCCTTTCTCCTAATTGTTAGTAGAAATTGGACATATAAACAACAGAGATGTAACAAAATTAGGGATACAAACATCGTTAGTGGATCTTCATTTATTAATAGTAAGAGGAAGAAGTTATACACAGCTGATGGTTGGAAGCAGTGTTCCACAGAGTTTCCTGACGGGGATGTGTCCTTGTCGGGGACGGGTTTCGGGGACGAGGTGACAAAGGGTCTAAGTTTGGGGACGGCGGGGTGGCGCTGATATACATATGGTACTTGAATAACTAGTTATAAAAAGTTGTTTAAGAATAACATTTGTAATTAAACTTTGGCAAATTAGTAAAATAGCAAAATTGCAAATACTAACATTTTAAATACTTGAATACTATTACTAAAAGACTAAAAGTAAATAAAATATTAAAATTTGACAAATGAAATTGTCGAATTTGAGATTTCTATTATAACGAAAATGACATGTCACATCATAATATCATATCATAAAGATGATTACAATGAGTAGCATGATACATTGATATCAAAATAAGTACAAAATGCAAAAATGTAGTGAAGGGAGGCCTCTAATCATCCCCAAACTCCTCATCACTCGAACTACTAGAATCCTCGTAGTCAAGCTCTGCCAAACTAACACCAACCAACCTTGCATCTGAAGTTGAAACATCCTCATCAATCTACGCTAGCTCCTCTGGCTCTACATCCCATCAATGCTACTGGACTCTCTTTGTACACAAGTGTTTTGCGGTCAATGAGACGCAAAGCACTATGTACAGCCACAAGCTTCTCTGCTCTCCTAGAGGTAAGTTTGTTCCTCTTAAGAGAGTGGATAAAGCTATATGTAGACCTATTCCTCTCAGCAACTAAAGAACTAGAAACTTGAGATAACAATTAGATGGCTAGAGTGGTAGTCAAAGATCTCAATCCATGGCAAGTCCACCACAAAATTGGGTCCTCCTGCACCACAGTTGCCATATCCATCTTGGCCGCATTTGAATAACCCCTAAGAGTGGCAAATTTGATCCACTCTGTGCAAATAGTGTTGGCATCTACAGCATCACACATCCTCTCAATGCACCTGAAGAACCCTGCCTTCACCTTCACATCCTCTATCAGTGTCACTCTACCAGGCCTAGTCTTGTACCACTTAGGAATCAATGCATAGGCTGCCATGTGCAAGGGAGTGTTGAGCTTCTCCCATCTCCTGTGAATGATTGGCACAACAGCCCTCATCTGATCAAGCATAGAATTGATGCACTCATACACCTCTCCAAAGTTAGGTGCATCCGCATCCCCATACCTGATAACCTAGAAAATTGGAATAATGATGGAGACAATATATTTTGCATCACCCCAAAACACATTACTCTTCACCGTATCCTTCACTCTCCTCCCCTGCTCTGTCTTAGACTCGGACCACCTATTCCAGTTTGTTGTCATAACCATAAGTTGCAGTGCCTCTTGCAACTCAATCATTCTCTCCAAGAGAATGAAATAGGAAGCATATCTCATATCAGTAGGTTTCAAGAACTCCTTAGAGAAGGTTCTGAAGAGTCCATGTGATGTGTGGTGGTTGCAGATAAACATCTGCACATCTCTTGCATCATTTACCACTGCTCTAATCCAACCAATCGTCCACATGTCCTTGAGTGCATTGTTCATGACATGCAAACAACATGGAGTCCACCAAATATGCCTATAAGCTGCCTCAACAAGTCTCCCCGTAGCTTTGCACACATGTGTTGCATCTGTCACTATTTGGACCACATTTTGTGGCCCAACCTCCTCAATAGCCTCCTTGAGGACCTCAAACTGAAAATCAGCATCTTTGTTTAATCATAATTTCATAAACATGGCTGCAAATGCATATTCATATTTTCATTTCAAGGCTCGTTGTTCGTTTTTCATCTTTCCATCAAGATTCAACATCAAACTACCTTTTGAAAATGAATCTAAAAACTTAGGAAAAAAAACAAAAAAACTATTGAAAAAACTTCAAAAAACAGCAATAAAAACCTCCTTGTGCTTGAAAAATCCTTCTAAGTTGGTGTAGAATGCTCCTCCTCTTCTTCTTTCTGCTTCTCACCCCTCTTGCACTTGCAGCACCTCAATCTCACTCTTTCACCCACTCTTCTCACTGTTTTCTCTCCTCTTCACCTAGCTGTTGCAAAAACATGAAATGCAAATGTGAGGTTAAAAAGATGAGTTAGAGTGTTTTGTAGACTAAGTGTGTTTGGAGAGGGATCCCACAAGCCTTTAGGGCTACGCCCAAGGCACGAAGTTTGAGGCACTTTTAATAATTTAAAAAAAAAACACTTTATCATGCTTTCCTGCACGGGAGACGCCTAGGCATCCTCGAGACACTCAAGGGACGGCTAGGCACCCTCGAGACGTCCAGCCATCTCCCCCAACCCTTGAAGTCTCTCAAGTCCCGATGGCTGTGGCGGGACATTTCTCAAGCATCTCCAAGTCCCCAAAACGTCCCGGTCTCTGAAACGGCTTGATTGGGGGAGTTTGGGGGGAGCGGGGGGGGAGGGGGAACGCGTCCCCATGGAAAACTGGTTGGAAGCTTAAATCTTGTTAAGTTACACAGGTATATTACAAAATGGCATTGACTAACCTAACATTTAAATATAATGTAACTTTATAAGTATCTACTTAGGAACTAACTAAATACAACCCTAGGCTTGTCTAGAAATTTGATAACTTTATCAGGTCCAAGTGGTTAACACAATAATGAAGATAAATGTCATCATTATTAATTGACAAATATAGTAAACATGAACCTTGACATGTTTGGTGCGAGCAAGATACACTAGGTTCTTCACTAATTTCAAAGCACTTCAATTATCACAATATAGCAGAGTAGGTGTACTCAGGCCCAACCACAAATCAAATTATATTTGCTGCAACAATCCTACCTCACAAGTTGCACTAACTCCTACCTTGTAATCTGCCTCAGTAGAAGACGAGTCAACTGTAAACTGGTGTTTGCTTTGACATGAGACAATTCCTGAATTCATGGCACACGTATAGCTAGTAATGGATCATAAAGTGTCAATTAAACCATTTCAAACAGAGTATGTGTATTTGACAGCCTTAAGTCCACAGAACTTGGATACACTATGTTTTCAGATATTGGACATATAAAACAGAGATGTAATAAAGTTGGAGACAAACATTATGTGTTGATATTCATTTATTAATAGTAAGGGGAAGGTGGACGTATACAACAGAGATGTAATGAAGTTGGAGACACAAACATTATGTATTGATAGATGGTGTCTGAAGTCAGTTGGTCAGTGCTCAAATCATCAGTGTGGTGTGTGAATGTGTAATCAGTGTGTGGGTTCTCGTGGTCCTGGATCAATCCGGCTCAAATCAATTCTGCCTTGTACTCTGCCTTGGTAGAAGACAAGCAAACTGTAAAGTAAAGTTTGCTTTGTCAAGATACAAACCCTGAATTCATGGAAAACATAAGCCCAGTAGTGGATCACAAAGTGTCGATAGAACCATCCCAATTACAGTCTGTATTTTGACAACCTGAACTCCACAGACCTCAAGTACATTATGCCATAATCAATTGTGCCTCAGACATATCATAGTACTTGTTTTGCTGCCTATTAATGAGCTAATTTTGATTGTGATAAGAACCAAGAAATATAGCTCACAACAAAACATAAATCAAGTCACACAGATATAAGATAGATTGAACTACCCACCAATTGTCTTAATACTGATTCATTTGCTAGCAGTGAGTTTGCATAAGCTGATAATTTCCGCCCAACCACCATAGGCATAGAATATTTTTGGCATATATGGCCTAAGATAGAAAACTTTGCAAGGTCAAGCTATCAAAATTCTATACCTAAGTGATAGTGTAGGAGGCCAAATCTATGATGATAAAAAAACATAATCAGATTTGATTTGCTGGATTGCATCAGCCCCCTCCCTGGCAATGGCAAGATCATCAACATACACAAAAAGAACCATTGTATCACCACTACTTTGGACATAGGAAATTGGATCAGAGATTCATCTTTTGAATCCTAAATCTCATAGATCTTATTGAATCTTGATGTAACAAACTCATAGAACCTACTTAAGCACACACAAGGACTTAACTAATTTGCAAGCTAGACATAACACCTGTCACCTCAAATCTTTTTGACTGCACCATATACACCTCTTTTTCAAGATTCCTGTTCAAGAAAGTGATCTTGACATCCATTTGATACACCTTTCAATGCATTTAGGTTGCTATCAAGAATATTAATTGACAGATGACCATCTTGGAAGTAGAAGCAAAGATCTCCTCACAATCAATCCCTTCTATCTTGGAATATCCCTTGGCAACAAGAAAGGTTTTCTGCTTATCCAAAGTATCATCTAGCTTGTGCTTCCTTTTACATTCATTTGTATCCAATGAGTTGTTTACCTAGAGGCAATTGCACCAATGCCCAAGTGTGAATATTCATTAGGGCATGATACTTAAACTTCAAGGCTGCTCCCTACTTAGGTTTTCCCTTTTTTACAGCATGTGTTGTTGATTTAATTAAATGGAATGAGGTAGAGTGGAGAGAAAAGTTCACATATTCCTCAAAGCTAAAAATTTGTTCCCTTGACCATCTAGCCATTCATTCTATTGAGGAAGTTAATTTTTATGTACATCTTGCAAAGTGGTGTAATACCCATAGTTGGAATACTCGCCATTTGCAAGTACTCAGCAAGCCCGGAAAACTCGGTTCAAAAAAAACTAGGGAAAAACTCGGTTAAAAACTTGGCAACTTAAAAAATTGCTTAAACTTCACTAAAAACGCATTTTTTTTGCAAAATTCAAAGATAAGATGCATCCAATGAGTCAATAAATGAGTAGATATAAGAAACAAGTTGTATTTGATTGATTTGAAAGAAAATTGGATACAAAATGGAATCCTCATGTGGAATGCTCAATGCGCTCATATGATAATAGTCTGAAACAAAATGAAAATAGCAAATTGTTTTTGTACAACTGAAAGTAAATACTACATAAACATTAATATATTTCAGTTTTTAGTATTTACAAATTCACATGAATCACATCTTCCTCTTCCCATGTCTAGATCTCAGTAAGGGACTGGGAGAAGGTCTAATCGTAGGACTCTGCTCCTGCTGTGCCTATGGCTCCTCAACCTCCATCCTGGATGTAGATCCTCCTACAGCTACTGGTGGTGGCACTAGCAATGACTCCTCCTCAGGGTCATCCAATGAGAATGCAAATCCACCCTCCTCCATTGCCTGTCACTCTAAATCATAAATGTCATCCTCAATAAACAATGGAGGTTGCTCCCCTCGCCTTGTCCAATCACTGTATGGATCTATCTCATCCAAATAAATTGGATCATTTGATATTTCCTCTACCTTTCTTGTGCGCAATCGAAGATTATATTGCACATAGAAAAGGTCATTGAGGCAGTTTTGAGCAAGTTTGTTCCTCTTCTTTGTGTGGATGGCCTCAAACAAGCTCCAATTGCGCTCACAATTGGATGAACTACAAGGCTCGCTCAAGACACAGAGGGCAAATTTTTAAAGATTTGGGGTTTTTCCACCCCAAAGTGTCCACCAAACATCTACAAAAAAAAAAAAAGAGTTAGAAACTTGTAACTTGTAACTTGTAATTATCAATTTTTGTAATTTGTAACTTGTAAATTTCAAATTTTATACTTGGTGGCAGCCTAGTTACTGCTCTCTTTGCCAGGTTTGAAGAGAAGAGTGCACCCCTTTTTTCCCTATAACTTTGCAATTCATTTACAATGCAGTTTGCCTCCTCAAGCGTGGATGTCATCCGCTGAATGCAAGTAGTGAGGCCCTCCATAACCTCTCCAATAGGATTTGCATAGGTGTCTGAATGGAAGAAACAGGGGTTCAAGAAGTACCCTATTGCATGGATGGGTTGGTGGAGTTGATTGTTCCACCTCCTGTCAATAATCTCCCAAATGGGATCAAATTTGAGGTTGTCCCCCTTATAATAATTTTTAGAAGCCTCCTTGGCCCTATCGATGGCCTCATAAAGATACCCCATTGGGGTTTGATCCCCATCCACAAAGCGGAGCACTCTAACCAAGGGCTCCAACAGCTACAATATAAATTTAAAAATTCAAAAAAGATTAGAGTTACAATTTAGTAATTTACAAATTTACAATGAAAGACTAAGAAAAATATTCAATTTCAATTTAGATTCAAACTCAAAGTTTTGAAGTTACCTTCACAATCTCTGTTGCTCTTTGTACAAAGAGGGGGTCGAAGACAATGTTTGAAACTCTATCTCCTTCCGGCTTCTTCAAATAAGTTGAGTCTAGCCATGCTTGACTCACAAACATTTGTTTCAAAGCCATCAATGCACCAAGAATGCTTTGCAACGTTAAGAAAATTGTTGCAAACTTTGTCACACCGGATCTCACCAATTCTCTCCCTTTGGTGTGCTCCCTCATCAAGTGAAGAACCCAAGGGTGATTGTAGATATATTTAGTGATCCTCCTTCCATCCTCTACAATCGGTGTGACCCAATCTAATTTTCCTATGTCCTCCAAAAGAAGGTCAAGAACATGGGCAGCACATGGTGTCCAAAAAATTGTGTGGTGTCTATCTTGAAGGATTCTTCCTACAGCCGCCTATGTCGCTGCATTGTCAGTAACGATTTGCACCACATTTTCAAGCCCAACCTCCATGCACACTTGCTCCAACATTTTAGCCAAATTTTCTACATTTTTTACTATGCTTGAGGCATCCGCAGATTTCAAGAACACCACCTCATTTTTGCAAGAAACCAAAAAATTAATGATGGTATGGTTTTTTCCATCCGTCCACCCATCAGAAAGAATAGTGCAACCATATTTTTGCCATTATTCTCTTTGTTCTTCTATCGCTGCCCTTGCCCTTTCAGTTGCACTAGTAAGCAACCTACAAGTACAAAGTGAAATTAAGTACACAATTTTAATTTGTAAACAAAAAAATAGCTTAAATTAATCATAAATTAAACTTAAAAAACATAAATTAAAGAACATAAACTAACCTCCCACTCAAGTCTTTGTGCGAAGGCGCCTTGTAGCCTTTCCCTACAACTGTCAATGCGGTCACCAAATTTTGCCAGTAAGGTGAGCTTGCCACATTGAAAGAGATGTTGTTGAAGTACCAAAAATTGGCACAAGCAACATCTACCTGCTCATGCACCTCCTTATTCCACCCAGTTGCCTCTAAAGAAGGTTGTGCACCAAGTGTGTTTCTAGGCACAAAATAATCACCAATGTGTGAACCCGTAGGTGCTGATCCTAGTATTCTACTACTCGTAGATGAAGGGATGGAGGTGGTGGTGGGTTGCAGCGATTGCCTTCGCACATATGGACCACGAAGAGAGCCCACTATCCCTGCTACATCATCATCATCTGACAGTGACTCAAGGTTTACTGGAGCACCTTGAGAAGAAGCTATGGCAGCTTGCACTGTTGCTTTTTCCTTCGCTCTTTGCACCTTTTTTTCTTCTACAGCGGCAAGTATTGCATTCGTTTGTCTTTTTATTTCCTCATTGGTGTTTATGCAAGCCTTAGCATCATGTTTAGGGATGCCTACAAGGTGGTATTTGAGGCGATTGATGCCTCCGCGGTATACATTTTTACATCTAATGCAATACACTGATCTAGGTTCTGGTCCTTCATATGCATATTTCCAAGCAAGATCTCTAGCTCCTGTTGGACAAGTGCCTACATATTCCCCACTCCCCGGCATGGATGGGGCTAAGCCAGGGGTAGAAGCAGATTCAGAAGCCATTATCAATTAACCTACACACACAAAGTGAAAGCACAACTTGTTAGTTTTTTGATAGAAAATTTAAGAACAAGCTAAATTAGATTAAATCAAAATAGATTACTTTAAATTAGTAAAATCTAAACTAATCTAAGATTAAGTGATCAAGGCCTAACAGAAGAGTTGAGATTGTCAGAGATTGCTGCAACAAAAAAGGTAGAGGAATGGGAGTTAAGAGAAGAAATTTTTTGGAAACAAAAGTCTCGCATTGAATGGCTCCAGGCTGGTGATAGGAATACTTCTTTTTTCCACAACTCAGTTAAAGACAGGAGGCAAGGTAATGTTATTTCTTCTCTGGTGTTGTCTGATGGGGAAATTTTGTCCTCTTCTGCTTCTATCTCTGCGGAATGCATTAGATATTTCTCTTCACTATTTTCTGAAGATTCGCCTCCAGCTGAGGAGGCTGAAACAAGGATTTTGAATTGTATCCCTCAGTTAGTGTCTAATGAAATGAATGAATCACTTCTTTCTCCTATTACCTTGTTGGAGCTTGAGAACATTGTGTTTCAGATGAAGAAAGGTAAAGCCCCGGGGCCTGATGGATTCCCTATTGAATTCTTTCAGGAGTTTTGGGAAGTGGTTAAGTTGGACCTCTTAGAGGTTGTTAAGGAATCTCTCATGAATAAACAAATGTTGAAGTCTCTGAATGCAACTTTTTTAGCTCTCATTCCAAAGAAGGAGGGGGCTAATTCTTTGGATCTCTTTCGGCCTATTGCATTATGCAACGTTGTTTATAAGATCATTACTAAGTTGATTGCTGAAAGGCTGAAACCTTGGCTTGGTGGGTTAATATCTGAGGAGCAGGGGGGCTTTGTTGCTAGCCGACAGATCATGGATGGTGTTGTGATTGCTGCTGAGACCATCCATTCTATGGAATCCTCAAAAGAAAAATCTATGTTTATCAAGTTGGACATGGAAAAAGCATATGATCGCGTTAAATGGAGTTTTCTATTCAAGATTCTTGGAGCTTTTGGCTTTGCTAGTGATTGGATTGAATGGGTTAGGAGTTGTGTTACTTCTTCCTCCTTCTCAGTGCTTCTCAATGGTGAGCCCACTGAGTTGTTTGGTGCTTCTAGGGGCCTCAGACAAGGAGATCCTTTGTCGCCTTACCTATTCATCCTTCTTGCGGAGGGACTGGGAAGGCTTATTCGTGCTCAGGTAGCAGGTGGCTTGATTCAGGGTTGGAATTGGGGAAATGACCTTCCCCCTCAAACTCATCTTCAGTTTGTTGATGATACTGCCTTGATGGGTAGGGCAAGGGTTGAGGAGGCTTTGAACTGGCGCAATGTTCTGGACAGCTACTTGGCGGCCTCTGGGCAGTGCATTAATGAGGGGAAGTCTCTCATTTACTTCTTTCATACTCCTAAGAGTATCCAAAGGAGATTAGCAGGTATTCTTCGCTTCCAGATCGGTTCGCTTCCTTTTCTCTATCTTGGAATCCCTCTTGCCATTCGTTCTCTCCCAAAAAGGTTTTGGCAAGAGACCCTTGACAAGTTTCGAAGTTTGGTCAGCCATTGGACGTGTAGGTGGCTTTCTTCAGCTGGAAGAGTGACTCTTCTTAAGTCTGTGATCCAGGCCCTCCCTCTCTATAGGTGCTTTGTTCTTTCCGCTCCTTCAAGTTTTATTCAAGATTTCGAGAGACTATCTCGTCAGTTCCTTTGGTCTGGTAACCTGCTTCATAGAAAGTGGAGCTTGGTGAAATGGGATGTTGTTTGTAGGCCGAAGCATGAAGGAGGTCTTGGTCTACGACGAACTGATTTGAATGGGCAGGCCTTGGCTGCTAAGCTGTATTGGCGTTGGTGTTCTCAACAGCATATGTGGTGGGCTAAAATTCTTACCCTCAAATATTTGGGCGCGGTGGAAAGCACGGAGGTTGTCAGATTCAGTCTGGAGGGGAAAGGTTCTATGATCTGGAGTACCCTCAAACGGGGTGCCAAGCTTGTGAAGCAGGGCCTTTTCTGGATTTGTAATGGGGGTCGGGAAGCTCTCTTCTGGCATGACTCTTGGGATGGTCATCCCCCTATTTTGTCTTCTCATCCTCACCTTCAGGACTTGTGCCAGATTTTTGAGGAGGCGGGTTGGTGTCATGTGGCTGACTTCAAATCTCAACATTCTTTGAGCCAGATTACTATATCCAGATGGAAGGACCCTCAGGATTGGCCTCCTGGGGGGGTTTTGGAGGATCATCAATTGCTTGCTAAAATTCTTTCAAATCGCACCTGCAACTCTCTTCTTGAGAGGGATGTTCTTGCTTGGGGCCCTGATTTGCGGGGTAAATTCTCTGTTGCCTCTGGTTATCAGGTTTTGGATAAACAGGCCTTTGGGAGCTCTGAGGTTCCTTGGTGGAAACATGTTTGGAATAAATTTTCTTGGCCTAAGTGTAATTTTTTCTCTTGGCTTGTTGTCCAAGGTAAGTGTCTTACTTGGGACAATCTTTGGAAACGGGGGTTCCAGGGCCCCTCCATGTGTGTTTTGTGTGGTCAGCAGGATGAGTGCCTCTCACATCTCTTTTTTCAGTGTTCCTTTGCTAAGAACATCTGGCATCACTGGTGGAATCTTTGGAGTCTACCATGTTGCCATGTCTCTGCCTTGGATGATTTCTGGAGGAGACAGAGATCATCTCCTGCCAAAACCTCTTTTCTTAAAATTGCTTGGAGCATTGGCCCTAGTTTGATTGTTTGGCATCTCTGGTTGGAGCGCAACAGACGGATTTTCTTGGATAAAAAATTGGTCTTAGAGCAACTTTGGGGGCGGATTCTTGGGGCTTTGCAGGAGTCTTTGCTTGCAAAGTGCGATTTGTCTGTGCCAGTGGATCCTGGGGACTTGGGTGTTGTTAATTCCCTGGGTCTTGCTGCTGGGGATAGGAGAAATTTGGGCAGTGTGCATCGTAGGTGTGGGCGTGAGAGGGTGGTTCGTGATGGCTCCTGGTGTCCGCCTGCTCTTGGGGAGCTAAAAATCAATACAGATGGGTCTTCTAGGGGTAATCCTGGGCATGCCGGAGTGGGTGGTATTGGTAGAGACAGCTTGGGAGTGGTGGTGTTTTTCTTTTCCATGTATCGTGGTTTGCATACCAATAATCTTATGGAGGCTAGTGCTATCCTTATGGCGATTGAGCATGCGGTTGGCCTTGGGTGGCGGCGAATTGTTTGTGAGTCCGATTCTCAGGTGGTTATTGATATGTTGCATAAGCGACAGTTGGAGGATATGAATTGGCAGCTTGTTGTGGTTGTCAAGCAGATTATTTCTATGTGCTCTTCTCTGGAGTCCATTGTTTTTCGACATATTCCACGGGAGTGGAATAGGGTGGCTGATGGTTTGGCTAGATGGGCGTCAGAGAGGACAGATTCTTGGTATGTGGATGATTGGGGCAATCTTCCTAATGATATGGCCCCTGTTCTTGAGGAGTGGGTTGCGGAGGATATGAGATGCTTCTTGGGTGTGAATTAATTCCTGTTTTGTTGGGCCCCTAGTGGCTTCTTTCTTCTGACTTTGTAATGTTGTTCTGATTCAATAAAGTTTTTACCCTCTTTTTAAAAAAAAAAAAAAAAAAAAAAAAAAACTAATCTAAGATTCTAAACATTTTCATAAAAAAAAAATTGGATTAAAAAAATAATAATAAACTAGGGTTTCAAAAAAATGTAAACAAAATGTAAAAATCAGAAAATTACTTTAAATTAGTAACAAATTAAGCTAATATATGATTTTAAACATGTTTTCAACAAACAAGAAGAATCAAAATAAAAAAAATAACTAGGGTTTGAAGAAAATTTCAAAAAAATGAAAAAATCAGCAAAATATGTAAAAAAATCAGAAAAAAGTGTCACAAATTCTTGTTTTGATGAATCTAAATCTTCTTTTCAACAATGTAAATGTTCTAAATCTTCTTTTCAACAATATAAATCTATTTAAATCTATTTTACAGTTCATTCATGATGTTTTTAAAACATACAATCAACAAAAATGGAGAAAAAATAAAAAGAAAGAACAAGAAAAATCAGAAAACCTACCTAGAAACCCAATTTGCCTTTGAAATCCGATGAAAATCTCCTTCAAATCTCGTCTCCTCGATGCAAAATCACTGAAAAGTGCAAAATGCTTTGGAGTGGGTTTTTGCTCTGCCAAGAGTGAAAACAACTGAGAAAATGAAATGAAAAAGAGCTTTTTTCCAGCCGTGGACTTAAAACACAGGTCGCGCGAGTTTTTTAAAAAAACTCGCCAAGTTTTTGACAAAACTCACCAAAAAAATGGCGAGCTTTTGTCAAAAAAACTGCAAGTAGTTTTGGCGAGTACTTTCCGTTAAAACTTGTGAGTTTTTGGCAAGTAGTCCAACTATGATAATACCACTTTGGTCTCCTCCACAATCATACCTGAGGAGTGACAAACAGCTCCCCAAGCATTATTCTGATTATTTTCCAATTACACAATGGTGGAGCTCCGGATTAACCAACAAGATCCCAGGTAACCCTCTAACGCACAATTCCCTTGATCTCACTAGATCAAATTCAACAACAAAAACCAGAGACCATCCTTCATTATTGGCCGCTGCAGGAAGATTAGAACATTCCAAATAAGTACTGGAAAAAAATGACTCTATTTGCTTGATATTAACACCTCTACTAACTATAACCTTGTTAGTAGATATATCAACAAATCTGTAAACATTCTACCAACCACTATAAGCAACAAATAAGTGATTTTTACTAGCCGCGTCCAATTTACATCTTTTATTATATGGAATCATAACTATGTTAGAGATGTCTTACTCTAAATCCTATCCTAACCATACTTAAGTTTGATGTGCTACAAAGCTTTGCGCGAGCTTCTACTTAGGAGATATACCATTGTATGATCATAGTTGCAAGGCTTGGACTCAGAAGGCTGATTTTTTCACTCAGACTTGGTAAATTGAAAAGAGCTTTAACTATGCACCCTTGAATAAATCAATTTAAAAACATAATAAAATTATCAATTAGAAGCTAATTTGATCTATGTTAGAGATGTCTTACTCTAAATCCTATCCTAACCATACTTAAGTTTGATGTGCTACAAAGCTTTGCGCGAGCTTCTACTTAGGAGATATACCATTGTATGATCATAGTTGCAAGGCTTGGACTCAGAAGGCTGATTTTTTCACTCAGACTTGGTAAATTGAAAAGAGCTTTAACTATGCACCCTTGAATAAATCAATTTAAAAACATAATAAAATTATCAATTAGAAGCTAATTTGATCTATGTTAGAGATGTCTTACTCTAAATCCTATCCTAACCATACTTAAGTTTGATGTGCTACAAAGCTTTGCGCGAGCTTCTACTTAGGAGATATACCATTGTATGATCATAGTTGCAAGGCTTGGACTCAAAAGGCTGATTTTTTCACTCAGACTTGGTAAATTGAAAAGAGCTTTAACTATGCACCCTTGAATAAATCAATTTAAAAACATAATAAAATTATCAATTAGAAGCTAATTTGATCACAAACATAAGTATGCATCAATCAAATGAGTGCAAAAGTAGATTTGAGATGAAGGAAACATCATTTTTAAATATTCTCAAGTATTTTAGGCATATAAAACTCATGGTTTATGATATCCTTAGCATCAAAAACAAAAATCACATAGTCATGAACTATGGTATAGAGGAACCTGTATCACTCAGCCAACAACATTAGCTCTATGTGGTGTCTTGCACTCATATCTTTGACAAGTTTGCAGTGAGGATACAACCATAGTAGTATTACTAGGAATCGAGATTGAGTCAACAAACTGAAAGTATAAATATATTTCAATTACTTGGGGATTTAATTGGCAAAAATTGGAGGGAATTAAAAAATATTGCTTTCCCATCCAGCATGACCTGAAATGGTTTTTATTTTTTGCTTTTAAAATTAGAGCAGGGGTTTGGGGGCAGCAACCCCAGCAAGGTCAAGGGGTAACATCCCTAATGAGGTTTTGAGGAAGCGCCCTAAGTGAGGTCCATGGGTAATCCCCTTTGCAGGGTCTAAGGACTACACTCCTTATCACAATATAGGATAGGATTGAAACGCACCCCCACAACCAACCCAAACTAGGGACTTTGAGACTACACAATGTGCATGTCATTTCTCATATTTTTATCACTTTTAATGAAGCTCTGAGAGTCCAAACTCCAAACCCTTCAAGTGTGAAAGCCACAAATTAGTAATTAGGCCCTAGCTATGTTTGTTGGTTTTTGCTTCAATAGATTGTATTTTAGCTTCAAATGCTCCTTCTTTCTCCTTGTTTGTGCTTACAAATGAGCCAAATAGCATTTAGAAGTGATGCAAGTCCTGTATAAGGTTTTAGGTTTTACTATTTTTTTAATTTTTTACCAACCTTTTGTATTTGTTTTGATTTCCATGAACCCTATGAGTCTGGCAAACTTGGCGAGTCCAACCAAACTTATCAAGAACCAAGTGCAAGTCTCTAGAACTCCCTTAGCCCTACTTAACTTGAGACCTTCAGATTTTGGTGAGCTTTCGGCAAGTATTGTATGGTATGAGCCAAACAGCATTTAGAAGTGATGTAAGTCCTGTATAAGGTTTTAGGTTTTACTATTTTTTTAATTTTTTACCAACCTTTTGTATTTGTTTTGATTTCCATGAACCCTATGAATCTGGCAAACTTGGCGAGTCCAACCAAACTTATCAAGAACCAAGTGTAAGTCTCTAGAACTCCCTTAGCCCTACTTAACTTGAGACCTTCAGATTTTGGTGAGCTTTCGGCAAGTATTGTATGGTATGAACTACTTCACCATATTATCTATAGAACATGCCTTTGCTGTGCATCATGCATTGGACCATCTCCATGATTGTTTTTCCTTTAAACGACACTCTGTTGTGAAGTGTAATGATACAAATAAAGTTCCCCAAGTACAGAATCATAGGTCAAAAACCAAAGAGATGGTATGGGATGGTATGGAACATCTTTCTGCAAGCTTCAACACCGTGAAAATTTGACTAAAATTATTTGTTTTTCTTTTGTGCAAACCATCAGTTTTGCGCAAGAGGCGGTTTTGTAACTACCAAGGCAGTTTCCTCATAGAAAAGCAGTGGTTTTAAGTTTGCTAGTCAAACAATCACCCAAGTGGTGATTCCATCCATTGAAGCAACAATTTTGATATTGTCAAGGCAATTCCATAATTGCCACAGCAGTTATGTCATTATACAGTGATTTCATTTCTAAGAGAGAGTAATGGTTTCATCTTACTGCAGCGTGCAAGAAGAGGAAGCAGTAGAGAAACATTTTTCCCAAAATTCCTTATTACATCTATGTTACCTTCCCAAAGGCAGTAAAGAAGCACTGGGAGCATGTCCCTTCATTTGTCATTTTCAGAGGTTAAGGGCTGAGATGTGCATAGTTTGGAGGTGTATCAGCTTGTTAATGGTGCACAATACTGGCTGGTCAGTTTGGCGATCCTTTTGACACTTTCCCACTAAGTTGATGAGAGCATTTGCAATTGTGAAGATGTTGGCAGATTGATTGGGCACCCCAATGGGCCTAGGATGGGCAGCAGGCTTGTAACAGTAAAACTGCACATATATTGGACTTTAGCTGGTGTGTTCTCCCTATTTGAGTTTTTCCAGAGTAGAAATGGTGTTATGTCTCCTTTGTAATCTTGTTTGAATGTTCTATTCTTGTTTAATAATTTCTTGCAAGTGGTGTAGACAATTTTTTGTGGCATACCAAGGCAGAGGTAGTAATTAATTAGGTTCCAATAAATAAGGCAGAGAAGTTGCAATGTATGAAGCATGTATTTTTTCATGTGATGAGTTGCAAAAGTGTGCAAGTAAACGAAATGACAACCAATTACGAAGTTGTGGATACATTAATTTTGTAGTGTTTTGTGCTGTATGTTTAGCCATAGAAGTTAGAGCAATATTTAATAAAGATGGATCTGTTGTTGATGAGCAGTAGTGTGGAATATCAAACCATGTTTATGGATCATGTAAGGACCTGAAAATTCTCTTGTATAATTTCCTTCTTGCAATAGTCTTTAAACTGTTTTGGAAGTAAACTCTCTTCCATTGTCTAACCAAAGAGTTCTAATATGCCTACCAATTCAATTCTCCACCAATGCTTTGGATTTAACAAATTGATCATAGCATTCAGGCTCACATTTGACCATAAAGGATTGGGAAAATCAGAATTTATCAAAGGAATCATTTTCAAAAGTAAAACTCTCAAAAACAACCCAGAAAAAGCAGCCAAGCAAATCCTTTGGTCCCAGCATGAAGCAATTTTGTAACTATCAGCTGTCTGAAAGTGGCAGTTTCGTCCTAATGCCAACGAATGGAATTTGAAGCATACGGTCTGGTGTTTCTCCTTCCATTTCCACTTTTGAGACCTCCTAGTGCATAAGGATATCCCAACACTGTTTATGGACAAAATGCAGTTGGATTGGATCATGGGAGGTAGATCTGAGTGTTGTAGAACATAAAGAAGAAAAATTTCATTGTAATTCATACCATCAACTTGACAATAGGCTTGTAACCAAGTGGAGCAAGGGGCAGACTGTATTCCACACAGTTTACAACTCGTTGTTCTTGTCTAACTTCTAATAATAACTCAATAGTAGTTAGTAAATTTGCCATTGCCAAAGCTGATTTCACTCTTTGAAGATGTTTCCAGGATAAAGTATATGTGTTCACTTCTCTTTCATAGCATTCTTTCCTTACTGTCATTTATTTTGAAGAAGTGGCAATCCATTTAGTCATTGATTCTTAATTTCTGCAAGCATGTTTTGATCAGATTTTTTATCAATTCAGAACCAAAGAAGTTTACTAATCCTTGCAATATGGAAAAGCCGAAGCATTGGCAGCAGTATTGGCATTTTTTAAATGTTATTAACTTATTAGCATACATATGATTTCATGTCAATATTGTTATTGTAACATGTAATTTGTTTAACTTGTTGTATGTTATAGCAAGGAAAGGGAACTAGCACCACTTGTGTGTAGGAAGAAACCATCATAGCATTGTTGTGGTACAGTATCTAACCCATGGCAGTCATTGTAGCATCCCTTGTCCATCACAAGGGGTTGTTGCATTCAGAGTTTAAGCTAGCAACAGAAGTTGTAAAAGCAAGTGATCACCATCAAGATGTCAAAGCAAAGACAAGGGAATTCTAATTATTTTGCAGTTACAGGCTTCATAGTGTGACAGAACATCACCTTGGAGTATGAGCAGGGAGATGTAAAGGAGTCTTGTTCCAAGACACACACGTACAAGTTTTAGAGATGGAGGGAAAATCCTTCTACATTTCAAGAGTAAGTTTCTTTGAGACTAAAAGTCTAAAAGCCTCTCCTAAACATGGTACAGTGAAACCATCAGTTCCCAACAAGAGGTGGTTTCAAATCAACTGCTACAATTTTGTAGTCACCCCAGCAGTTTCGTAAACACTAGTTATCTAAAAAGCAGTGGGTTTATCCAAATGTCAACAATATGGGATTTGCAGTGAACAATCCAATATTTCTTCTTCCAGTTTCACTTTTGGGACCTCCTAGTGCACAAGGAGGACATCCTAACATTTATTTACAGACATGATGGAATTGGATTGGATCATTGGAGGTATATTTGAGTGTTGTAGAACATAGAGAAGTAAAATTTTGTTGTAATTCATGCCATACACTTGGCAGTGGGTATGTAGTTCAATAATGCTTCTGGATTTAACTGTGTTCGAAATTTTTGGTATCAACATTTTGTATCACACTCCATGATCATTTTCTCCTCTTACTCTCTGCTTCCTGATGATGGATCATGGAGTGTGATCTGAAACATCGATAACAAAAATTTCAATCATGGTTAAATCCAGAAGCATTATTCAACAAAAGTATGGACTGTGGAAATCTAATAGTTTTAAGTGGGTATGTAGCCAAGTGGAGCAAGGGGCAGACTGTACTCCACAGTCCACACTATTTACAAGTAATTGTACTTGTCTAACTTCTCATAATAATTCTGTAGTAGTACATTTTTCCACTACCAAAGCTGGTTTTACCCTTTTGAAGCATTTCCAAGATAAAATTTGTGGGTTGACTTCTTTCTCTTTTATAGCATTCTTTCATTACTGACTGCCATTTATTTTGAAGAAGACGCGTAGTCCATTAATTCATTGATTCTTAATCTCTACAAGCACATTTTGATGAGATTTTGGATCAGCATTTCAAAAAATAAACTCACGTTTTTTGAAATAAATCATCAACTAGTAGAACAAAACAACTTGCTCCTAATCCTGTCACTGAAGCAGCAGCTTCATAACCACTGGTTCTCTAAAAGTGGCAGTTTCGTCCAAATGGAAGCAAATGGAATTTGAAGCGAAGAATCGAATGTTTCTTCTAATTTTTGGGACCTCCTAGTGCACAAGGAGGACATTCTAACATTTATTAATGGACAAGGAGTTGGATTAGATCATTGGAGGTAAATTTGAATGTTGCAGAACATAGAGAAGTAAAATTTCATTGTAATACACTTGACACTAGGCATGTAGCCAAGTGGAGCAAGGAGCAGATTGTACCCCATACTATTTAAAACTAGTTGTACTTGTCTAACTTCTATTAATAATTCTGTTGCAGTATGTTTTGCAACTACCAAAGCTGGCTTTACCCTTTTGAGAGGTTTCCAAAATAAAGTTTGTATTCACTTTTACAGCATTCTTTCCTTCCTGACTGTCATTTATTTTGAATGAGAAGCATAATCTATTAATTCATTGATTCTTAATTTCTAGAAGCACATTTTGATGAGAATAAATCCACATTTTTTGAAAGAAATCATCAACTAGTAGAAGAAAACAACTTGCCCCTAATGCTATCACTGATTTCCAGGACAATGCACATAAAGCAATATGAATGAAGTCAAGTACCCATTCGGCTCACTTTACACTTTTATCAAAAATGGTTGTATATTTATATCTACCATTCATGCACCCTGCACATATATCCTAGATTTCCTGAACAAAGTGAAGCCTATGAACCATATTAGTTTTGACTAAGTGCAAAAAGCTACTAAAAATTCCAATGGCCATACTTCTCGTGCCAAAGGAAGATAGTGTTGTCCTCCACAAAAAGTGCATGGAGACGTATCATAGCTAGATTAACAAGCTTGTATAAACAACTTTTCCGAACAGCAAGAGCAAATACCGTGTTCTGTTTTACAACTGAGACCAAGTATCTAGTACCTTTGAAAGCCTCACTGATTTTTGGATTCTAGCAGAGTAGGATAATTCAAAGCAACTTTTAATCATTTTTGGAACACACTTGACATCCTAAAATATATATTTAACATAGTTCAAAAAAATATGAACGTCACTCATTCCTTCTGCAGCATGAGACCACTCATCTCCCGAGGAAACTAACTTCGTATGAGTATTAGCAGTAATAAAGTTAAAATGCCAATCCTTGCTACAATTGAAATGCCATGATGTAACTCAATACAAGTACCATCACCTAGTAGCATCTTGGCCATCCTGAAGACAATGAAGGCACATTACCATCTGAAATTGTGGCCCTCATCTCTTTTTGCCACATTTCCATGACTAAGCTTCTTATGTGAAAGAAGATACTTCAACAATTCTTGGCATGCCCAAACTTATGACAATAAAAACACCTTCAACTTGCACAGTTTCAGCAGCTATTTTCCTGGAATTTGACTTGATGTGTTCTGTCTTTCCCTTTGTACTTTGCTGCAAAAGCACTCTCCCTATGTACAAAACTGGACCCCTCCTATTTGTGTTTGTCTCAGTTCTTTTCTTGTGTAAAGATAAGGTTAAAGGTTGAGTTTCGGCCATTAAGTTCAATGGCTCATGATGTCTCAAAGAAATATGGCAAACTGTTGTAACACTAAAGCAATCATATCTTTGTTATCTACCTTTTTGTCTGTAAGAGTAATTAATCACTTTTGTCTTTCAGCCCAAGTAGATGCTTTGAAAAGGATCCTGTTTCAACTATTTTTGTGGACAACTACTGATTTTTCAAATAAAATGCCTCACTTTTATTAAAATTCTGATATGTATTTTGCAGATTTTTCCACAAGACAGCAGCAGGATTGATATTTCCAACCTCAAGAACTGGGTTGTCTGACATAGAAAGTGTAATGTCGTAAAATTGCACCCCTTGCAATTTCACTTACATTTTCGCTATGTTACCGGGTTCTTCAAAAAAGGATCTCGTGCCTGCTCCTGAAAAGTTTGGGTACGAGAGTGGCCTGGGGAGCGCCTGGGAGCGCCCAAGCAGCCCCGGGTTCTCTATGGGTCCTTCTTGGGCGCTCCCAAGTTGCTCCCAGGCAGAAAATGTTAATTTGAATCACTGAAATTAATATGTTTGTGCAAAAATTGTTAATTTCCTATGGTGCAATATTCTGTAACAATTTCTAAAAGAAGCATCTAAGTTTCTAGGAGTCATTGACTGATTTGATGCATCTAAACACCTCTGTACAACTTATTTGTCAGTTTGTTCAGGCCATACCTATACTGAGTTTGAGTCATATATCAATCAGGATCATCCTTTTTTGTTGCAGTAGTTTGTGATCTATTTTAGCTTGGGTTTCAAATTAATTTCAAAGGTATTATTTCATTATAGAGATTCTTAAATGTTGCTTGTCAATTTAGTGGATTTATAAAATATTCATTTCAGTATAAACATTGGCATTAATCCAATATTGTAATAACTAGATGGTTTACCGTCAGATCCCTATTATAATTGTAAGTTTGTAATTGTAATGATCTTCATTTGAATCGTGACTTTAGACATATGTGATATATGACATAATATTGAAATTTTGAACTATCAATTAGCATTTATCTTTATCACTACCATTGATCAATGATTCAATGATGAATTGATGACTGATGATTGATGAAGTATATTATATCATACTATCAAATGTATTTACAATTTTGTATATTTTTAATTTTTTTGTATATATATATATATATACAACCGTACCCAAGCATACTGTACCCAAGGAAAAAAAAATCGCCATACCAGCATACCCGTATCTTGTACCCATGCCCGGTCTCGCACCGGAACCAGCAACTTAGCATTTTTGCATCCACTTTAGTGTCCACTCCCTTAGCATTTGTGTAGGCTCATTTTAGCCCCTGCATCAGTCTTTCCCCCCCTCAGGATGCCCAAGACCCCTTTTTAGCAGCTACCTTTGTGCATCAACTTCACATCAAACCTTGTGTTTCCTCATTCTTGTTGTTTTGTAGCATAATTTGTTTGGACATGTTGTGACCTTTTCACACATCGCCCCATTGCAAATGGGGACCCATCGCTTTTTTGCTTTTGGTTTTGCCTTATGCTTATGGCTTATCACCAGCTTCTTTTGCACGAGGAGTCTTAATTTGAACGGTCACCGAAGAGTGCTTTTTTCGAACGAATAAACGTCCACCATTGCTGAGATCGAAGATCGACTGTCATTTGGCCGATTCTAACACTTCCAATTTTTAGGGTTTCTCACCCCGGCCCCCTATTTTTAGGACCTACTTTTTTGGCACTTTTGGGCAATTCTGGGATCCCTATTTTTAGGGTCTATTTTTGGAAAGTTGTTATTTTTGGAAAATTTCTATTTTTAGAAAGTTTCTATTTTTAGAAGGGCCACAAGTTTCGAAAACGCACTCAAAAGTTCGAAACAAGCAACGAAACTCTCAGAAAATCGATTCAAAGTTTTTTTGAAATTTTGGTCAAAAATCTGGAAAATCACAAAAAAAGGTTCAAAAATCTGGAAAATCTGTTAAAAAATGGTGAGAAATTCTGGAAATTCATCAGAGAAATATGGTAAAAGCACTAAAATGGTGAAGAAATCTGAACATTCATGAAGAAATCTGCAAGAAGTTCATCAAATTCGTCAAGAAAATCTGGAAATTCATGGAAAATCTTAGCACAGTCATGGAAAAAACTGATAAATTCGCCTAAGGCAGAGGAAATGAATGGTAAGAAGCTTCAGCCAACATGTCAATAGCCTGAAAATCTGATCAATGGCATGAAAATCTGGGCAATGGCAATGAAATCTGTCAAGTCCGCCTTTGGAGATGGCATAAAAATCTGAGCAATGGACAGTCACATGATGAAGTCCGCCCATCAAGAATGAAGGAAACGTCTAAGAAAATCTGGCAAATGTCTAAGAAAATCTGGCAATGGCCAAGCATGCAAGGAAGTCCGCCCTACTTTTGGCCAACCAAAGCATGAAGTCTGCCCCAGCCAAGAAGGAAAATGGCAACAGATGTAAGGAAGTCCGCCTTGAATATTGAGCAATGGCCAAGGATATGGTGAAGTCCGCCCTTGTAAGTGGCATGGAAAACATGCAAGTCCGCCCTCCAACCAAGTCCAATGGCGAATATGAGGTGTCCGCTTCAGAATAGCCATAAATGGCTAAGGATAAGGTCAAAGTCCTAGGTAGTTTGCTGCGTAGCGCATGAAGTCCGCCCAAAGCAAAACAAGATAAAATTGGCTAAGGCATGGACACATCAAAATTAAAGTGGCCAAAGACAAGCTAAAGTCCGCCTTAGGGAAGAGAAAAATGCCTAAAGCAAAGGGTTAAATGGCAAACAAAGAAGGAAAGTCCGCCATGAGCAAGGTTAAAATGGCCAAAAAACCAACAAAGTCTGCCCTAGCAAAGAGGTAAAGTGGCTACAAAATGTGAGAAGTCCGCCTAAGATGAAAGGAAAGAAAAAATGGCTAAGGCGTGAATGGCAAGGAAAATGCCAAAGTCCGCCATGTATCAAGAGTATAAAAAATTGAAAATTTCCTAAGTCCAAACCTCTGAAAAATGAAAATATACATGGCACTTGAAAATTCGCCCAAGAGAATATGAAAAAATCTTCGCCATGGCTAGGAAATTTAAGCAAATGGACAAAATAAAATTGGATTTGTCAAGGAAAATTTGTGAAAAATCAAGTTATGGATTAAAAAATATCGGACATGGCGAAAGAATTTTGGACAAAAGACAAGTCGTGGCTAGAAAATTATTGGACATGGCTAGGAAATTATTGGATGTGGCTAGGAAAATATTAGACGAGAAATATTTTTTGGCCAAATAAAATTGGACATGGCCAAATATTTTTGGAAAACGATCAAAAAAATCATGGACATACCGAGTTGAATGTTGAAGATTATGGCGAGAAAACTTGGAAAAATGAAAATTCGCCTAAGGCATTGGCAAAGGAATTTTCGAAAAATCAAAAAATAAGTTGCCAACAAAACGAACGGGTTGGAATGTACACATAAAATAATTATTTTAATTATTTTAATATTTTATTTCCAACACCAAAAAGAGATAAGTCATGAAAATTTCGAAAATGGAAAGAGAGAAAAAGAGTCTTGTTGGACTGTGAATCAAATTAGAAACTTTCCCGGACGAAGTTGTTAAGGATAGAACTTTCCATTCAGAAACAAAGTGAAAGAATGAGTTCGAACTTGATTCAAAGGAAACTTTGCAAATTTACTAAAATGATCGACCCTCTCACTTCTATAAGTGATTTCGTTTTTCATTTTTGCAATCACTCGATTTTGGAGAAGAAAAGTTGTGAGAGAAAAAGTGTTTAAGGCAAAAAGGCTGAAGAAATTTGCAGCTAAGTGAAAGAAATATTCTGTTATCAGCTTGCATAGCAATCACGATCACGTTTCCAAGAAGTCACAAGGCAGATTTTTCTTGTCCATTTCATGAAGCTCCACCATTTATTTTCTTTCCAGCTTGTTATTTTTCGCGAAGTCTGATTTAATTACCAGCTGGAATGTTCTTTCGAATTGACTTTAATATCGAATTCTGATTTTCCTTATTTCTTTCTCTTGCAGATCTTTTTTTTTTTTTTCGAAACAGCCAAGATGAAATTCGCAAGCAAAGGTGTCCAAACTCAATCGAAGATCAAGTCCAAGTGGGAGCACGTTCTTGACACAGACCTTGGCCATGTTGATCTTGAAGATTTCCGAAAGAGAATGTATGGAACCGACGGACGTCTGCCAACGCCAATCGCCATGAGGATGATGCGAAACGGAATCGTCCATGCAGCTGGATTTCCACCAGCAAAAGAATGTCCTGAGTTGATGGTAGAGTGTGCACTTCATTACAACGCACAAGACCGACAGATTGAAGCTCCTGACGGGAGAGTCCTTGCTTACTTGTCCGAGCCAGCAATCCAGGAGACTTTTGGCATTCCAGTATATAACCGAACATCCTACCGCAGCAAACAAGACACATTCAAACTCTATCAAAGTCAGAAGGATCTATGTGCATCGAATATAAACAAAAATTGGTTGCTAAAACCAAAGCCTACCGCCAGCAAGATGCCTAAAAAGTTGATCAGAACCCACTTCAAAGAAGAATATGGTGATATCGTTCTGCTACTTAACAGAATGGTAGGCAGTGCTCACGGTGCCCCTTTCGAAGAATGGATGTATTATTTTATTGATGAGATAATCACTGTAGTCAAAATGTTTAATTGGTCCAGGATGATCAGTGACAGCTTGCACGAACAGTTGGTCAACTTTGAACAGACCAAAGTTTTCCACATGAGCTCATACGTTGTTTATTCATTGGCAAGATATTATAAATATCCTGGCTTGACATGCAAAGGCGTGGTTGGCAACGGTGAGGGGAAATTCAAAGTCTACGACTGCTATCCACAGCTGCAGCTGAAAGAGAAGTCCCACTTCCGGCGAGCTCACGATGCATTCTTGATGTATATCACCCGGCTTCTTCAAGGCGGAACGCACCAGAGACTCTCGCATGAAGCCAAAAGCTTGATAAGCCGGTATGGATTCTGGTTTATTCAATATCCAAAGTTCACCTACATCAGAATCCAAGGATTTTCCGGAAATCCTTATAGGCTGCCTGTCTACCCGACAAATAGGATGGTGTTGTTGGAGGTGCTAAGGCAACTAGAAACATATCAGAACATCCAAAGACCTAAGCAGAAAGCTGCCGTCACCTTCCCCTTTTTCATCGGCAACATGGAGGAGTCATGCCCAACAGCCCAAGCAGCAGAGGTTGCTCGACTGGAGATTCAACAGTATCCTTTTATATCATACAAAGCCAGAAGCAACTTCGATCCGTTCCATCACGTCAAAACTGTGGACGGAGAAAGATATAAACATCGGGTTGACCTAGAGGACTTTTGGGCCAACGCAGCCAATGAATTTGATGTAAGGAGGAGGTTATGGTCAAGGTTACCCCTAAGCATGATAAGAGCGACAGAGCTTTTCAAAATACCTGACCAGCTGCAAGATGACGGGATATATGTGCAGCCAGGCTTCAAGGAAAATGAGCCGCTTCCACCTATGAAATGGTTCGAACCTGAGATGGGTGATCTAGCCACCTTGATGCGCCCTGTTTTCAAATACTCCCAGTGGTGGATAGATCGTCAAGTAGAAGTGTTAAAACAGAGAAATGTGCAATTTACCTATGAGTTGATGGGAGACACTGAGTCATGTTCTTCGAACGCCGGTGCATCTCATGCTGATGGACAAGCAGATGCTGCCAACTCCAAAAGGATGAAAGAAGCCGATAAATCTGCAATTCAAGACAAAGGTAAAGAGATAGATGAGGGTCCTTCACGGAAGAAACATAAGGCTAAACCCCTCCAGTCGGCTACTTCTAGGAACATAGAGGAGATGCTTGCCATGGATAGAGAATCCTTGGAAAATGCCATGATACCTTCTCCAGTGGAAAATGTAGAGCTAATTCAAATAGAAGATGATAATCAACCCTCTCCGGCAAGCACAGAAATCTTGGAATCGGGTAACGACACAGACATCGAGGATGGAGAATTTGAGGAGGGAATGATTTCCGCCCTCAAGGGCATTCAAGAGGACCCATCTGTCCAGGAGATCCATGATATGCAACTAGTTCAAGAAATTCAAAATCTGCCAGAAATTCAAGAAGAACAGGAAGTACAGGACATGCCAGACGTCCAAAATCAAGAGGACATGATTGAACAGCCAACGGTACCTGAGTGGCTGAGAGAAAGATTGAAAAGAAAAGCGCCAATGGAAGTCCCTGAGGAGGACAACGACGCAGATTTTCTTGCAAGATTAGAGCAGACCGCCCCGAGAAAGAAGGCCAAAAAGTTCTCGACTATTCAAAGAGATGAAGCTGGAAATCGCACGGTGCAAATTGCAGTGCCTGCGGATGACAAGTTTCAAGACGAGATTGCTCCTGAAGAATATGTTATCACGACTGTCGACATGGGTCCGACATCAAAAGGGCAGGAAGTCGAAGACTTGGATAATTCAGTGGCCACCATCAAGGGCAGATTAGAAAAAGAAGTTGCCAAGAAGAAAGAGTACAAGAAAGAAATCCAACGCCTAAAAGACTACATCCAGCACTTGACAAAGCCACTAAACGAAGGTGAACAAGTGGCGCCTTTACCTCCGAATGCCTCACAGGAACCAGATGCAAATTTTGAAGAGGAATTGACAACAGCAAGGGAGGCTAAAGACTGGATGATTGGAAGGAAAGAAGAGGCATTGATATTTGCAGAAAAGTTGGCACAAATAAATGAACAGGCTTCCTTCATGCTTTCACGAGTTGCAGACCTTGCAGAGTCATGGAGCAGTCTCGAGGATATTCAGAGCAGGATCATCCCATGCATCCGGGAACTGAAGGGCATTTCAAAGCAAAGATTGATCGAAGACAAAGTTATCGAAGCCGGAGCAGCTTATGACTTCAACGGATGGTACTATGCCTTAATCTCAAGGAAAGGAGTCCTCGAAAAGGTGAAGCAGGATGGTGGTAGAATTGAAGAACAAGTAAAAGAAATTCAAAGTAAAATCTATGAGATGGCTGCAAATATGCTAGACAAGGAGACTGTCTGAAGGAAACACTTGCGGCCAAGGAGTTTGAAAGAGCAAGTACAGAAAGTTTTCTCCACCACCGGGCCAATTATGAAGGAAGGCTTCACCAAAGTGTTCGAATTCATGGCCATCAGAAGTTCCTTCTTGCTACAAGAGCCAACATGGGCGAATGTGTTTGCAGAATGTGCCGAGAACTTGGATTTGCTGGAGTACAACATTAGCGCGTTGCCCGACATTGCTATGGAGGAGGTCGACCTGATAGTGTCCAGGTTCGCCGAACATGAGGCTGCACAAGTGGATAAGGATGACACTCCAGTTGTCTAGTGTTTTCTTCCAGTTAACTGATTGTGGTTTTGGAAACCCTAATTAGGGTTTAGTTCTGATTAATCTTGGCCATTGATCTTGAATCAATCTCGGCCGTTCTTTGTAATTTGAAAAACTATATAAACCCCCCTCCTCACTCTCTCATGCTCATTAGAAATTGATTAGAAATTAGAGAATCAGATAAGGCTTAGAAGTTAGAGTTAGATCAGATTTGAGATAGATTGTAGAAATAAAGAGAGAGTTGTATGAGATTGTTGTGAAAACACTACTTTAATAATGAAGTTCAAATGCATGAGGTGCCTTGAATACTTGATTGTTGAATAGTTGCATGGTCGCATATTTTCTTTCTCTGTTAGTAGATTTGAATTAAAATGTATGTTAGAAGAATGATTGATTGATAACGTCGATTAGTGAAACCGAGCTCATACTTTCTTTGGGTGGATGATTTCGCCCAATGTGCAAAGTTAGACTGAGCTTTATTGTGGATGCTTAAGTTCTGTCTTGATAATTGTTGTTCGATCTGATGGCAATTATTTATCACATGAAAATCACAAGCACATTCCTAGAAGATTGCACTTGCTCTGCGTAGTTGTCGTTGAACGTGGCGAAACAGAGTATAGTTTATTTGGTTTCACTTAGTCTTCGTCTTCTCTTGAGTTCTTAGGAGTAGTATAGAGTCTCTAAACCCTAAATCTTTTTTCACTTTTTTTATAAAATCAAAAATCCAAAAATGGTACTGCATTTATGTCTCTACTTCTCCGAATGACTTGCAAAATCTACTTGTGCCCACAGCAAATCATATCCATACCACAGAGCCTATCCGCGTTCATCTTAAACATTGGAATTACCCTATGAACTTACTGGCAATCTTAGCATAGGAAGTAGTTTTTCAAGAGAGAATAGAGCGTCTGTGACACTTTGTTCTAAAATGTTTGTCA